>JANSTT010001575.1:0-34201 GCA_026745375.1 Platyura marginata
AAAGTTGGAAATAATAAACAAGTACTCATACGGGTATATTATAATCGGCGTAGCCAATTTTTTCTTCTTTACTGGTTATTGTCAATTTAAGTGCGTGTATACGTATTATCATGTTTTCATTAATAAAACAGATACCCCTGAAACGTTGGGAGAAATAATAACAAAAGGAATGAAATAGTTTGTTATTTACACCTTACAACATAATAGACCTACAAGTCGGACAATCATACAAATGTTTTCATATGTTCATGTATAACATATCTATTTGTGTCTCTTCACTATGTCTTGGTTTTCCGATTTGTGCCTCTTTTGTTACATATAAATTTGTCTTTGTATTCATTTTCACGCTGAGTACTTTAAAAAATGTCACTGTATATTACGTAGGCTGGTTGTGAAGGTGCAAAAGAACGTCTGACAGGAGAAACAGCTTTTTTCCACGTGTTTATACTGCTTATGATTCTTTCCCACCAGGTAACTGCATAGTTTTTCCAAAAGAAGAGAAAAATCGAGAACACGTTCATCTGACATTCCCTCTGATTTTTTTAACGTTTCTGGTGCATTAATGAATGCTTGGATCCAGCAAATAGATATCTACAACTGGCAAAATTTTGTGTTGTGAGAGCGGCCAAAAACTGTTGCATTTGTTGTTCCGATATGTTGAGAGGTTGAGACTCATTTTGTTGTGTTGTGACCGTCTGGTCAGTGTTGCGATCTTATGATACTAGAATAGGATTCGGATCACTAGTTGGGCGTCAATGTAGAAGACCGAATATAGCTCTAGGTGCACACAAGCAACCCAAATTGATGTGTTTGTGTACTCAAAGAGTTAACGTACTGTAATGCCCCTGGCTCGCGGAACACCACTTTACATACTTAAAGTTAGGAAAACGGAAACGTTGGGTCATCAGAGTTTCTTTTGTTACCGTTAGCGCCATGTCATCGTAATTGTTGTGAGTGTAATAGTGTTGTAAATTGTATCGAGGTTATATGTTATAGAGATGTCATACATATGTATCTATTTCTATATCTATAATTTTGTATAGTTAGATGTTATATGTTGCTTAGATGTTATATGTTGTATAGTTGTTAATTTGTTATATCGCTCACATATTGCAAAAATGAGATATCTTGAAATTTTATGATTTTGAGATTTTCTTTGAATTTAGTTCAAAAATACAAAAATTTTATTTCACATTAGGAAAAAATCAAAAAAAATCTATAATTTTTCAATAAAATGTCAAAGTACCATTATTGCGTTTTGATTTTCTTATGTTCTGTGATGGGAAAGAATGAGATATGTAAATATATCTTATTATTGCACGTTATAACCTATGTATATAAAAGCAAGTTGGGCAACATTAAAATATTAAATATATATTAAGTTTTTGAAGATATCTTCAAAAATTTAATATATTATTTTTTTTGTGCAAAAATGAGATCTTCAGAAATTTAATATTTTTTTTGAGCAAGAATGAGATATCTTCAGAATTTTTTTATGGTTTTTTTTCCAAAATTGAGATATCTTCAGAAATTCAATCACAGTTAGTAAAATATTCTATATCGCTATTATGATATCCATCGCTTTTGATTTATCAATAAAAACTGCATTTTGGTATTAATTTGAAAACTTTTAACCTTCTTATCTCATCAGTTACCTTTTTCAACATATCTCATTCTTGCAATACGTGAGCGATATGTTTGTGTAATGTAGCTTAACTTTTATGATAACGGCAACAGACTTATGAATTCCAGAAATAATACCAACAGCCGCTTTATTCTGTGATAAGGAGTTTTTTATCCCCTTTACGGGCCATTCTCTTGTGCCAGGCATGACATTTGCATGACTTTTAATGCAATCTTTAGAATATTTTGCAAAAAATGCATTCACAAAAACATCATTTTGAAGTGTGTAAGTATCTCAATACTCTTATAACAATAATAATACATTAAATTATGAAATTCTTAAATTAAAATTTTGAAATAATTAATAGATTAAAACAGAATTTAGTGAGTAAAATGTCAATTTAGTGTGAATGAACGTCTGAATATCTCCATTAATCCAAAAAAAAAAACATTAATTTTTGCCAAAAATCCCCGAATAACAAAAAATATATGTACAAAAGAGAATGACAAAATAATTATCAGAGTACTTTAATAGTATGTTCGACACTAAGTAGGTACACGTAAAGGGTGATTTACAGGCCTATTCTGTGCCAAGAACAATTGAAAATCATAGAAAGATAAAACCATTGTTAAATTCGCTCATAGCTTAGGTTTTGATGATAATTGGAATTCTAGCAAAATGTATCATAGAACTGATTTTAATTTTTTCATCAATACTGTGGGGAATTTTTCAGCATATAAAATATAAAAAAAAATATTATTATTTTTATCGTATTAGTGTATTTTGTTGTGAATTTTTTTTTATTAAAAAGTTTGATATGAATATTTAAAAATAATTACATCAAACGTTCTTTTAACAAATTTTATAAAAAACCAGTAAAGAAGGAAAAATTGGCTATGCCGATTATAATGTACCCGTATGAGTATTTGCTTATTATTTACAACTTTGTCCGTATCTATTTTGTCTGTACGATAAATATAATTGGGTAAATTCTATACAAATGATTAAAAACCCTAGAAATGACGTAAAATTGATTGCAGCGCCATAACGGTATTTCGTGGAACTTTTTAGTTTATGAATGAAATCTTAATTTTTTTATTTTCTATCATTTTCGTCATATTCATTTTTTCCGTAATCTAAATGCTTTTCGAGTAAATGATTAAAAACCCTAGAAATTCAATAAAAATTGATTGCAGCGCCATAACGCTAGGTCGTACAACTTTTTGGTCTATGAATGAAATCTTCATTTTTGTATTCTCTATAATTGTTGTCATTTTCATTTTTTCTACATTTCGACTATCATTCGAGTAAATGAATGGTTTATATCAAAATTAGGTGAACACTGTACCACAGCCTCCCCTATTTTTTGTCCGATTTGCTCCAAAAACAATAGGGATCTTACTCTAGGACTACATAATAAACTAAAATAATTTCACCTTTCTAGCTTCAGTCGTTTGGTCGGAATCTTGATCACGAACAGACGGACATGCATATTTCGACTTAAAATTTCACGAGAAAGACATTGGTGTTGAATTTGTTTTTCTACGATTAGTATTAAGGGGCGTTACAAACTCAGTATCAAAGTTATAATACTCTTGATTAACATCATACGGGTATAAAAATGCACTCAGAAACACAGAATTGTTATTTATGATAATCAATTATGGTTGAAATACGGACGTATGCAGGTTGCGGAAGTATGCAGGTTTTAAGTTAAAAACGATTTTCAGCTATGGGCGCTTATAGATTTTGGGCTAGAGAATACACTTTTAAGTAAAAACTATCATAAGGTGAATTTAGAGGCAAGCTATGATAGATATGACTGCTATGAGCGATTTTAACTTTGACACAGAATAGAATTTATTTAGATTTTATTTTTTTTGTAAAAAGCTTCATTGTTGAATGGTCACCTACACGTTCATGTGGAATGGTCACCTACACAATCTTTTCTTGAACAATAGTTTTCTATGTTCCATCAACACTTAATAGACTACTTAGTCTTTATGCATAGTTTATTTAATGGTACGTCAATCGTACACATTATTATTTAAGAACCAAAAATTGTTTTTGAAAAATTAATTGTGTTTTTTGAGAAAAAAAGCAAATTGAAAAAAAAGACGTTGACATACTAAAAAAAACAAAAGAATTTATAAATTTTGCATGAGCTAAAAGCAAATTGCCATTTGCTTCCACTCATTTAGCTTGAGTAGTCTGAAAAAGCTTTCCCGCAGATATAGAGAAAAACATAAGCTTGCCAACATTAAAAATGCATGCAAAAATAATTATGCACTTTAGTTTTATGCTTCTACTGATGATTTTTTTTTTTTTTTAATATACGAGTAAATACATTCAATACATTATGTATACATATGAAGGTTGTAGGTATATGTATGTACTGTATGTATACATGATGGGGTTGTGTGGTAAAGTTTCAATGATAATAGGATAAAATGCTCTCTATTTACTAATTTGTATATTTTCTTATAAGGACACTTTACAATGTGAAAGCTTTTAAAGCTTCATATACACTATATTCATCATCCATCCGTTCTGCTAATTCTAAAGTTAAAATTCTATAGTGGTAAAGTGATAGAATTTACAAGAGACGAAATGAAGATGGTACTTTAGTTATATCGCATGTCAAATGTACTTCAGGTAATGTACAACATAACTACAATAAACATATATATGGTACGTAGATAGTTAGTGGTAGAAGTTATCAGCATTATTATTATAATCAACATCATCATCATCATAACTTATGCAACCCAATTAGCGAATTTAATCTAAATGAGATAAATTATTTCATATAAATTCAACAACCCATAAAAAAAAGCATATCTTTTATAGGGACGAGCATGAGTCATTTGACAAATGGCACAACCTCCCATTAAAAAAGAAAAATTTCCACGCGTTATTCCCATAGCTATAGATGTTATTCCATTTTGGCGCCGTGCCGTGCTCCCCCATCCGCCCTCCGCCCCCCCTCCTTCCATCGTGACTGTGTATTGCACGTTTAAAATGTACATAGGTACAACAATTTCGAAGAAAAAGTTATTAAAGAATTTTGCACACCTTTGCTATAAAGTGTTTTAAGAGGATTTCGGATATGAAATTTAACCTTTGGGTTTTAATGTCCCAAAATACCTATTTAAGTTTTTGTTCTTTGAGCTTTCTAACATATATTCATCTAGGTATGTATTGCGTACCTATACTGTAATAAAGACGAAGTATTCTCTTCCTATATTTAATTGGACTATAATAAAACTTAGATTGTGTTCTTTGCCTATCTACTATATATGGAATATATAGAGAGGCCAAAGTTTTGGTCTGTCTTGGTGTATAAACTTTACTTTAGGCAAATTTTGAATATTTTGTGAAACAATTAAGGTACATAAAATCTGACAAGTCAACCAGTAAATTTAACAACTTTGCCGGCGGGTGGCAATATTTTATCAATTTTTCTTATGTTCCTATAGAGTAATTATAAATAAATAAAAATTAAGTTAATTATGTTGATAATGATGTGTCTTAAGTACAATAAAATACTTTGAATGAGTTGTGTGATCTGCAGATTTTTCTTCTTTTTTCCAATAAAAAAATGGCTGTAGTTTTAAAAAACTTACAATTTACAAGATCGTTGTGAGGATCCAATACGAATCGGTTTAATATAAAGAATGTTCTTACTGGACGTCCATCTTAAATATCATCACCATTGATTGATTTTGGTAGGAGTGTAATTTTTGATAAATCACACTGCGTTCTTTAATTAGGCCTATTGTATAATATTCCAGTTACATTTATCTCAATTGATCTGACGATCTTTTATTTTTTTTTGTGGGAAAATGAAGCACTTGAAGTGTTCTTTTTACGGAAACCTTACAAATGCTCACCGTCATTTAAGCAATGCAATTTTTTGAGATAATGCGTGACGAGGTCAATCTATTCGTAGATATAAGATATATGATTTCCATTTCTGAGTCGTTATTAGTGGAATTGGTAGTCGAGATTCCAATCATATTATATGTATAAAAGCAAATCTAAAAAATTCTTTACTAAAAAAAACAAAACGGTACAATAGTTTTTAGTCTGTTGAAGTGTTTAATTACAAATTTTTCGATTCTTCTTTGTTCTGCCATTTACATTCATTTTGATAACCTCAAAAGATAATATAATGGATAGTCATAATGTTCATCAGTTTTCTATTTAGTTAGCTTATAAGTAGAAAGCTTTTCAAATGTTATGAAACTTTATATTTAAATAAGACAAGTTATTAATTGTGCAACCGAAACTAAATATACGAGTGCATAAGAGTATAGAACTTTATCCGAAATGTTATGTACATACCTACATATATATGTATTTGTATGTAGAGGTTATACATATACATATATCTATAACTATGTATAATAATACAGTCATTTTGTACAAGTTTACCCTTCAGGCAATTTTTTTTGTGTGTTATTTTATTATGGATGGCTGGTACTATTCTAAATATATTTATGAATTGAAGTAAGATTTTATACATACATATACATATATATATAAGCTATGTGATCTCGAATCTTTTAGTGTTCTTCTCATACACTTATATATGAATAAGATAATATGAGAGATTTAGCGATTGTTCCATATTTATTTGAGAAAAGAATTACATTCTTTTCTCTATAAATCCTACCCGAGAAAGACTTGCCATACGTGCGTAGAATTTATTGCAGTTTTTTTTTTTTTTTTTTATTTTTATTTTCTGTAACTATAATGTACTACAGAGGTACACAAAAAATAAAAGTATATAGTAAACGAGAAATTATATTTGTAACTAAGTAGAGTAGAGATACTTAGCAAAAAGCTTACTAGATTGGATGAGAGATCGACAGGTTTTTGGTAAATGTGAATGTCTATGCCTTGGTATCATGAAAAGTAAAAAAAAAAAAAAATAAAATAATGGTCGAATTTAAGCTATATGTAGTTTATTATGTGTAACCATGGTGGCTGAGTAACCAAAAACCAAACTTCCAGGTTACAAGGACAATATTTTGATTATTTTTATTTATAAAAGACACAAAAAGGTTTTACATAAATTTAACGTAATTAATTGTATAATTTTGATCTACCCTATACATAAATAATATACACAACCTGATTGGCCAAGCAAATTAAGTATTAAAAATTTTTTTTCTCGTTTACTCAAAGAATAGCGAAATTATTACCATCATAGAGAAAATTCTCCCCTACATTATAATTTTTCCTTTTAATTTGCTACAATTTTTAATATTGAAAAAATTGATGCGCACTACCACCACTGAGGTCAACAAAATAAATCACCAAAGCGTATTATTATTATCCCCACGCGTATCTACCTACATCATATACCCAAAAAATAAAAGCTCATTTTAAATTTCGGCTTGTTAAACAGTGCTAAATAAACATAAATCTTTTTTCATTTTTTTTTTTTAAATACAATCCCCATGAGACTTAAAAGAATTTTAATTTGATTTGAAATTCGCAGCAAGAATGAGCGGAATTTACACAAATTCACCCTTGGTAGCTAATTGGAAGTAAATAAAATGACATTGTTTCCGCAAACAGAACAATTAGCGGTTTTAGGATTTTCCTATTATTACACAACAGCTGGTTTAGTCAGATATATATATATATATATTTCAGATGTTTTCCCAGAAATGTAAAAGTAAATTATCTCTCATTCCCCATTCTTGTTGGATGTTGGATGTATGTTTGTTAGAATTTTGTTGGTATTATATAATATACATATTAATAAAATAAAATGCGTCGTCATGTCATGTGTATGGGGTTGTGTTTATGATGAAGGATACATTTTACATGCGTATGCCTCTCTACCTATTATAAGCGACACGAGGTAAAAGGAATTTAACAGATTTATAATAAATATATTTATTCATATTAATATAAAACCTTTTTATTCAAATTATGGTGTGTAAATTACAAAGTAAAATTAGGAAAATTATCATGAACAAGGTCGGCTCACACTTTTGGCAATGTTTTGTTGTTGTTCTTGTTGTTGTTGGTAGGAAATGCTTTGTTTGTCATTTTTGATAGAATTAGCTGGAAAAGGAGATATTTTCGGAAAAAAAAAATGTTTTATGACTGGCGGACAATTTTATTTAGTTCAAAATATGTTGGTACAGGTAGGCCATCTACAACGCGGTAGATACGTTCCTAAAAAAGACCTAGAAAAAAATCCGCATTATCTGAACCGCGTTGCAGCGAAAACGCGTTGTAGAAGTACCGCATTGTAGGGGGCCTACCTGTATTACATTTTTTTGAAATTTTTGTCCATCGAAAACAATAGAAATATAATTTGTACTATTGCATAATGCATAAATTGGGCGCAGTATTAAATATTTATTGAAAAGATGGCAGATCAATAATAAAATGGATGGCCAGAGATTTCATCTTCCAAATGGTGAGTAACCTTCATATAAGAGGTTCACACAATAGACAGGTGAACGTGCAATTTTAAAAATTACACCTTTAATTAATTCAGTCATGTACCTACTAGAAAATTAACTTTACTCTTATGTTCAGAGGAACGTACATTTTCCGACGCTATAAAAGCGACTTAAAAGCAATTAAAACAACTTCTTCGCACTCAGACACTATACAAATTCCCATAATTCGACCCACCCTAAATTCTTTTTTCTTCTCTTTTTTTTTTTTTTGTTGTACACACAGCCAACATCGTTCATTACATGGTCGTTGTTTGCTCCATTACACTTTATAACGCGTCACCCCCTAACATCGTACACATATCATATGGTGATGTAAATAAATGCACATTAAAGGCTCTAAAAGGCTGATTTTAATTAACGTCGGGCCTCCCATCTTTTCTAATATACTTATTATTATTATTATTATTATTATTCCCTGTTTTCCCTGTGCCTCTCGCTTTTCGCACATAAAAACACGATGCTATTTCTGTAAAATATTTTCTTGACTTTATTAGAGGAATAATAATTAAAACTCATTAACACATACCAAACCTATAACATATGACTTTGCTTTAAATATTTTAATGTAAAATATACAAAACTGCGTTCCCTTGGGGGGGTTTTTTTCGAAAAAGGATATAGGAACGGGAAGGTGTCGTATCAACATTTATATCCTTATATATTATACAGACAGAACATTACACTACCCTACACATACATCTACATATAACCTCATCATACATTTATGTTATATGTATGTATGCAGAAAACGGAGTAAGTATACATATATATGTATATATATATTTTAGGATGAATTTGGCAAATGGGCTTGATGTTTGAAGGAGAATGGGATGGTTTTCTTTTCCGTAAAGTTTCACTATAACATACCATCTGTTGTTAAACCTTCTCTCGGCTGCTCGACTCTTCCATTATATTAATTTAATGTAAATTTGATAAATCTCTTCTTGTTCTTCTTCGTGTAGTTGGTTTTTTGTCTTATAAGTATGTATGTTATGTAGGTATGTATTCATATATGTATATGTAGCTTCAAAACTCCAATATTATATGTAAGTATACAATAAATACAACTATACAGACAGACGAAATTTTCCCCAGATTTTGCTTAATTAAAAATTTTGTACAGAGAAATTAAAAACAAAATCAAATAAGGTGGAAAAACCAAGTGTTTTCGTATTTCTTTTTATTTTCCTGGATTTAAGTTGAATTATATAAGAACATTATTTCTATGATAAAGGTCGGTAATGTTCCGTTTATGTTCAACTATTTACAAAATATGACTGTAATATATTAAACAGTATGGTGCCGGTATATATTTAGTTTAAAAGGTGAAGTGAATTTAATCTCTTGGAATGAAAATGAATATAAGTATGAGTAAATACCATTGTTTTATTACATTTCTTAGTATGTAATGTAATTGTGAAATATCACGGTCTTATGGTACCTACTTGTAGTATAGTAAATATTATAATTTATACATAATTGAGTGTCTGGACCTACATATACTATTTTGTATTTTTCACCATGTTGAAAGCCAAAGCTTTTCTGATATAAAATTAATTTGTTTGCCCTCTAATGAGAATGGATGTTGATCGGAATTTTAATTTCATAATACAAATTATAGGCAACCATTCTACTGAGATCGCACTACCTGTCGTCCAGTTCTCGGTACTACTGATGGCCAGTCTCCATTGACAAATAATAGTTTTTTTTTTTAAATGTTTGCCTCTGCATTATCTATGGAAAAAGCTCAACTTTCCGTTAACACTCAGAACAACAACGAAACGTCAATAACTCTGCAATTTCTAATAAGCACGCAGTAAAGAACTATAATTTATGGCGTCAAAAGAAACAGATCGACTCCCCACCCACACCCCTTTTATATCCACTTGACATCCAAACATGAAGATATTTTCATTTTAATTTCAAACTTTATAACTAACATTTTAAAAGTCATTTATTTTTCCTTTTCAGGTTTTCATGCGGCAGCAGACATGTGACTGGGGAAAAAAAAAACTTTATCCATTTGTAATTTAAAATTGTGTATGACAGGTTAGCTCTCTACCTGTATATACCTACAAATTTATATGTAATTGCAACATTGGAAAACTAGAGAGATAGAGTTACATACATACAATGTACATGGAATGCAGTGGCGTCTCGTGAGAACTATACTAAACAAAATTTTTAATTGGCGATTATTTTAAATGTCCCCTACATAATAAATTTTGAATCTATCTACTTCTGAACATCCAATAATACACCAGATTAACGAACCGCCACTGACACAGCATACTTATACATTATATATAAATCATATGCCTACGCCTGTACCTACGCCTTTTCGTACAAATTCTCTTCTTTAGTTTTCTTTATATGTTGAAACAAAAATAAAGAAAAAGAAGAAAACTGATTAAATTAGGTAGGTATAGTATACCCCTGGTGAAAATTTCAATAAAATAAAAAGAGTGTTCATTTTAATGCGATGACATTTTCATATTTCAATCCCTATATCATCATACACCATCTATATCAATTTCTTAGATATACATATTACTCAGGAATAAGAAGAAAAAGAAAGAAAAAAAAAGGAAAATTAAAAAGACGTTTCTTTTCTTCTTTATCGAATTTTAAAAAGAATGTTTCAATTGTTTTTTTTTTTTTTTTCTCCAAAAATAAAAAACACTTGTGAGCGTAATAAAAAGAGAGGTAATGCCGTTTTCTATCAAAAAAAATAAAAGAAAAAAAAAAGAAAACATATAAAGAAATTTTCCGGGAGGAATAAAGTATTATATGGTGCACAGAAGGAATTCGAAATATTTTCTGAAAATCCTTTTTATGTGTCTAAAATAGGGGTGTTATGGGCCATACACTAGAGAGTATACGGTAGAATTCGACTGTCAAACATGAATTATATATGTGGGTTATTTGTTCATACAGCATATACATACACACGCACATATATATATACATATATACATACATATATATATATATATATAAATAAAAATGCGCAATATTTTGTGAAGCCTAAAAATAATGTTCTGTGACTTTATTTTAACACTAATAGGGTTATCATACGGCTTTGTATTTCGAAATCGATTCTTATAATTGAGCTATTAAATGCTTATTATATCCCATTCTAAAAGCAAATTCTAAATTGAATAGATAACATAAAAGATGTATAAAAGAGGATCAAAATTTCTAAAAGGGAGGATTATGTGTTTCGGAAATGTCTTTGACATATGTTTTTATTATAAAAGTGTGTTGGTAATAAATACCTACTTATGTTAAGAATATGTGATCGTTTTACTTTATTATAAATCATAAATTACAAAATTTTCCATGCTAAAAATCTCACTTTCTTATTAGAATTAGAACTTAGAAGATTAAATAATAAGAGCTACTCTTTTACCATTGTACATAAATATATAAGCTGATTAGATTCTGAAAATATAAAAGAGGACACTTCGACCAAGTATTAGCCTAAACAAAAACTAAAACAAATTGAAAAAATTGTTAAGTTAGTTATTTGATCACATTTTAGTTCAGTTTGTTATTCATATCACAATTCACATTTGAACTAATGAGCAAATATATATGTAGAAGATACTCGTAATTGTAGTAGTAGACGATATGCAAGACACATTAAATAATGTTTTTATTAATATTATAAAATTAAATTAGTTGAAGGGCGGACAAGGAGGATAACTTTCTCCAAAGAAGGACAAAGGAGGGCTCAATTTTTTGGGGAGGACAAAGTCGACTCTTGAGTCTTGATATTTAATAATTTTTTTTTAACCTTAGAACCGTGTTGTAATTTTTCTAGCAAATGTCGTGTTATGGGGACCTCATGACCCCAATGTATTTTGCATACAAAATACACAGGTAGCACATTAATTGACCTATTTTATAAAGACTGTAGCTACCATAACAGACACAGTAATTTCTTATTATTAAGTTAAACGAGATCCTGACATCGTATTCTTTCGAATGAGTGCCGGCTTAGGTATACAAATGAAATAGAAGTTGGTTTTTTACAATTATCAAAAATTTTTGGGGTCCTGGGTTCCCCAAACACGGTTCTAAGGTTAAAGAAGACAAAGAAGTATATTATTTAAACTTTTCAGCAATATTTTGACACTTTTACATATATACAGTAGAACCAAAATTTTTTAGTGTTCCGCAAATCGAGACGAGTTTTTTTTTTATAATTTAACAAAAAACTAGAAAAATTATGGCAACATTTTCATTTAGGAATTCAAAAAGAAATTATTACATATTAAGAATTACAAAATTATAATTAGGAAGTTGAAAAGAAATCTTGAATCTTTCATTTTTTTTAATCTCTTCTTTGTTATTGAGATTATGTATCTAAAACTGAAATAACAGAATCAAACGAATTTTCGCACGCGACAAAAAACTATGCAAACGGTGTAATGTGTTTAAGAATATTATGTACTGTACGTACATAAGTATGTCGTGAAAAAATAAAAATAAAATGAAATAAAGGCACAATTTACATTTTATGGATGCAGGCTTACTACATTATAGGATATAGGTGTCAAAGAATGTTTTGAGAGAAAATAATTAATTTTTTTTTCAATGCTTAAAAATGTTCCGTAAATCGAGGCGTTCCGCAAATCAAGGTTCTACTGTATATTAAAATACTCGAAATTTTTTTTTTTATTATTATATGTAGATTTTAATGGATTTTTACCCGAAAAAAACTAGGATTATTCATTTTCACAAAAAAATAACAAAATGGCGGAACTTTTTTGAAAAATTCAAAATTTTTGTTTTTTTTTTGAGTTAATCCAAATTTAAATGTTTTGCTGGGCGAGTCTAACTGAACTATAATATGTAGATTGGAGTGACTTACCAGCTTTTGGTTTTGCGACAAATCTATTTTTAACATAATCTATGTATATAAAAGTTTTAATCAAAAATTAAAAAAAAAAAAAACCAAAAATTATGTTTTTTTGAATATTTAAAGTAAAATTAAAAAAAAAATAACTACATTAATAACAAATTTAAAATTTATACTTACAAAATATTTTATTAAAAACAGTTGTATAAATGAAGTTAAAAAAATGTATTTGCTGTCCTTACCTGCAACGAAAAGAAAAAGTTTTTAATAAATTTCAAACAGCTAGGTAAGTACATAAAACATTTATAAATATATATATACGAGTACGTGCACATAAAACATCACTTTATATATTTAGGAGAAAAAAAAAGAAATGAAAACTTTTCCACCCTTTTCACATTTTTTTTTTGTTTTTTTTTTTTTTTTTAATATCATCAAACTTTTAGAAAGTTTCATTGTATGTTTTAAATATAGGTATAAGGTTGCGTGACAAAAGACGCCATATTGAGTTCAAACGATTATATGTATAACCATCACCCAGTTAACCACGGCCATTACATACCTGGTATTGTTGTAATATAGAGAAACTTTTACGTCAAAAATAATTTTAAATTAATTATTTTTAATCCTCTATAAAATCTATTTATCGTCGTTATAAGTCATTTAAAAGAAAAACCAAAAAAAAAAAGAAGAAAAACCTATGCTATAAATTTTACAATATGCTATTAGGATTCATTACAAGAACTCATTACACAAATAAAGTTCTCCAAGTTTTGTTGACCATTAAACGGATATTATAGCCACCTCTTCGGTTTTTTTTTCATTCTTTGGTTTAAGTAGTAATGGACTTGGTTAAACTTTTGTACGGTTAAATAATTCTTAATGTGAAAATAACAATTTGTGGTAAATGTATAGGCCCCCCCGCCCTCTATTATAAGAATTTAAAAATGTACAGTTTGGAGTATGGAGAGTTGTATTATAATTGGTAAGGGATGCTATTCTTTCAACTTGGGCTAGGTGACAATTAATAATTTTTACTAAAAATACATTTAATGTAGGACTTGGTATTCTTGGTGTAATTTTTTATTGTTGTTGGAAAATATGACTTTATAATGGAAAGAATAGGTGTTCTTAATAACTGCTCGTGACTTTGTGTTTAGAATATAGAACTCCCACCTAATACATGAAAAAATCAGGGACTTCTCTAGGAAACACTTAGAGCCATCAGGTAAATGATCAGTGTAAAAGTGTTGACGGGTCAGAAAATTCAGTACGGCCCACTTTAAGATTCATATTTCGTCGATTTATATAATTTGGAAGTATCTACTACATTTACAATAAAAGCTTCGTCGAATTCAAGGGTTTAATATCCATCTCGTACGATGGTTTCTCCTTAAGTCTTTGCGCCAATATAGCTTTAAGCTGTTAATTTATCTCCATAGACTGTAATAACATCACACATTATGTAAGTGTGTAATATGTGAATGGTTTTCCCATTTACTGATATAGTTGACCCAATTACACAACTCTATAATTCAGATAACATACTTACAGTAATTATATTATTGGAATACTGTAAGTGCCACTTGACTATTTGATTATGATTTATAAGGATATTACGTGTATTGTTAATACAGTTCATTGGTGAACCGAAAGATTTACTTGGATATTGGATATTTAACACTAAAAGGATAATTAATATTGTTAGTTATAGCAGAAATTCGTACAACGAAATTAATTGGAGCATTTCTTGGTTCAAATAACAATTCAGGTATTAATGTGCTCGGATCTCGTGTATTATCGTTATAATTGGGCATCAAAAAAAATAATTATGTTCAAATTAAAATGTAATTCTCCTTGACAACAACATCCATGAGTAATTCGTAAGAAGGTACGAATAATAAAAAAACAAAAAAAAACAAAAAAAAGGTTAGACCTGCCATAGTGTCGGATGTGAAGTAAACAAGAAATTATTAACGGTAGGGCAAACAACATTTAGAAATATATATACTTTAATTAAATGTTAATTAAACGAATTATTATTAAAAAATCGTTTTATTTATATTATAATTATTTAAATTTTAAAATGAATTTTTGTTCATCGCTAGAACATAATAGAAGTAGGTACCTATGTTCTTTATCTCTAGATATTTAATAAAAATATTCCAAGACCATAAAACCATTTAATAGGATAAGATATTGTGGCAAATAGATTTTTTCACAAAAAGAAAGATGTCAACGAACTTATTCGCAAACAACTTGATCGTGCAAATATTTATCTATGACATGAGTTACTCGAATAAAATGCTCTGTGCGAATATTTTTATTGTTATGATTAGTGTTATAAAAACATTGATTATATTAGAAAAGTCATCTCTGTATGAGGCTGTCCTTCCTTTTTGTATAAACTATTTTAAGTTGGGGAGACAATAATGTTGACTTCATTACAAGTTCCAAGGAAAAATAAATTTTCAAATCATAAATTTGGCAAAAAATTCCATCATTAAAAAATAACCCTTTATTTACACAATTTACACTGTTATACATACGTAGTACGTATCTATGTACCGTAAAGTGCCGAATAGACTACCTTCCACAATAGTGTACCACTGGTATACTATTAGGTAAAATGTGCCAAATGTGTATACTATTTGGATTTTATCTCATCATTTTCATCGATAAAACATTTTAAGAAAAGATAAAAAATACTGCAATAATTCTGCTGTCAAATACGAAGTTTTTGCTTAGATTATCATTGTCTGATTATACAAAGTGTCAAATAATTATCATTTTCATTTTCATTTTCACTTCTTTCTTTATATATATTTTGTACTGTAGAGTGTCGAAAAGTATGCCTTCCCAAATAGTGTACTCTGGCATACTATTTGGATTTGTATATCAGGGTTAAAAAGTAGCATTTTCCATATAGTGTACCATGGTATTATAATCGGCACTCTACGGTACATACATACATACATATGTATATCCAGCTAGGTATATTTCTTAACCTAACATCACAAATCATAAATAATAAAATAATTCGTGAATATATACGAATTCAGACTACCTATTTTTGTTCATCTACTGAGTTATAATTGCATAAAATTTCCACCTTTGCATAAGTTGAAAGTACTGTTGCTTGGGCTTGATACTGACGCTTCGGTTCTATATATAAATTAATAATTTGACTTATATCCCGCTCCAGATGAATGTACCTCTATTGTATATGTACACTGGGTATAGGTACTCTACTCAAGTAACTACTATTTTATTCATAAGACGCCTATACTGTATATTACACCTGTTCAGAATTTTAAAATTACATTTTCAATTGTTAAGATTTTTCTATTATATTTTATTTTTCCTCAATAGAATATGAAAATGTATATACAACCATAAATATAATATCTTTTGTTACAAAGCCGATGAGAATCACTTATCATCATCATAAGATGTTTGGTATGCTTGGTACAAACAAAAATTAAAATAATTTTTCTATTCAACGGTTTTTTTTTTTTAAGGTAAGTATAAAAAGAAAGGAATAAAATATGTAAAAATAATGAATTCAAATATTCTCTTTTATACCTGCAATTTTCCTGAATATTCATTGAATAGAAAAATAGGAAACACGATCGATGGTAATTTTTTAATGGTATTCGTCTGATGCATGTTTTCTCATTCTATAATTTAAAAATCATCAGACCGGACCGGACAACACCTCCTCATATGTATATTTACATACAGGCATATACATATGTACATATGTAGGTAGGTAGAATAAGGAAACTATATGTAGATATACATAAGTAAACTAAACCTGTATGAGTGCATATATGTATATAGTATTTGTAGGGATAATCAGAACGTTGACCACACAGTAATTTATAGTTTTTCGCTACTTAGTATTTAGAAGCAAATTTTCACCAACACTCCACACCCCCCTAAATCAAACTGATCTAACATATTTTACCTCATTCATTCACAAAATTGGTCGAAGGGTCGAGAAGTCATAATTTGAAATAAATTTACCCACGATTTAGAAAAGGGTGGTATAGTTTTCACAAAATATTACTTAATGAAACCGTTCAATTGTCGATGCAAAATCTGTTTAAATACGAATTTACGATCACTTGTAATTAATGCTCTCATTCGTCTCTGCTGTTGTAAGGTTTTAATTTTTACAGACAGAAATACCATGAATAAGAAAAAACTAAAACAATTAATTGAAAAAACAATTTAAAATAATTTTAAGTTGCTGGCAGAGGCATTATAATTTTAAACCTACATACATAGGCATTATTTTTCCTCACAAAACAAATTTTTATAGTAAACCTTGAACATTTTTGTTTTTCGAGATAAAAAGTCCATAAATTGCTTTAAGAAATCAATGACTAAAAGATTACATTCCTTTGTATGTTACGGTTTGATGGAAAGAATTATTGATTTTACAATTTTATGAGGTGTGCGTTTGTTATTAAATAACTGCTATACCTATATTAACAAGCACATGGCGATAGCTATCAACCACCACATCATCATTTTAAGATCTAAATAGGGGAGATTGGGGAATTTACAATTTCACAGTGACATTTTACTTCTTGTATTGACAATATACAAAATCGCCCTATGTATTTACATTTTATACACACGCCGAAATTAAAAATTTGTTTGTAGGTTTTTTGGAGAAAATTTTAATTTAGGTGCTAAAATTCAGCCATCTCATTAGTGTTTTCTCATGGCACCCGCATAGACTTGAAATTTTTGATGTGAAATTCTAATACTGGATGGTGCTAAAAATGGATCAAATATTTTTACAGTCGTATTATTGTGTAATTTGTTACACAGCACACAAAATGGTCGCTATATTGTTCAGGGAATCTCTCAAAATTTAATTTAAACATAACAAATTTCATGTTTCCAAATCCGCTTTACCAACGAAATGAAATATTCTTAAATTTTAATCATAAATGGGTATGAGTACGCCACATACATACATATAAACTCCGTCCAACAATATAATATTATCTTCATTGACTTGTCAACTACAGGCAATATTGCCCTGTGCCATATTGTACTTATATGTTTACATACATACAAAGAATCTATATATATATATATATATATATATAATGTATAGACTTTCCGTAGCCGCCATAATGCTTTAATTAAACGAATTTGATATTAAATCGATATTGAAAGCAATTACAACACAAATGTATTCCACAATATTGTCCATGCTATTGATGAAATTTATACAAAACGGAAGCGGAAAAGGTGCGCCCGCCACAGAACAGTATTCTCAGTCATTGTTTCATTAAAATTGGGTTATAAAAATGGATTTAAAATGATAATCTAAAATTAAACGAAAATAAATTATTTTTTGTTTTTGTTTTTTTTTTTTTTAATTTAATTTTTATTTATTAAGGTTACTTATTCAAAATAATAAAGAAAAAAAAAGTAAGGATAACAGGAAATATCTTGAACAAGAAAATTATAATTTTTTATTTAGGTAAAAAACGATTATTGGTTTGGTACAGAAAATTCCAAATTTAGTCATAGAATAACAATTTTTGTTCATTGTTCGAAATTCAGTAGAGAATATAATTAGAACTGTTTGAAAAAAAGTTTATAAAAATTATTATGGAATTAGAGCTTGAGCATGAACTTTAAAAAGAAACCACAATTAAATCGCTTCATAAAGAAAATCTATAAAAGGAACATGATTATTAACTTGAAGCAGGCAAGAAACCGCCCCTGTATAATCTTAACTTTACCTGTTTGTTTTTTTTTTAATTTTTGAACACGTTCCAATTCTGAAATTTTAATTAATTTAACTATACCAATTAAATTTATACAAATACCTTCCTCCCATTCCTTTTCACCCCTTCGCCAACATTTTTCAGACCACTTTTTATACCCATGTGATGTTAATCAAAGGGTATTATAAGTTTGGTACGGAGATTTTTAATGCCCCTAAATACTCATCGTAGAAAAAAATTCTTAACACTATTGTCTTTCACGCGAAATTCTAAGTCGAAATATGCATGTCCGTTCGTCCGTCTGTTTGATCACGATCCCGGCTAGACGGCGGAAGCTAAAATTTTGACAGTTTGTCTTAGAGTAAAATCTCCATTATTTTTGCAAATTGGACAAAATGTAGGGGAGGCTGTGGTACAGTGTGAAACTAATTTTTATAATTTTCTCAAAAGATAGCCGAAATGTAGAATGTCATATTATACAATTATAAAGAATACAAAAATAAACATTTCATTTATAGACAAAAAAAAGTTTCAAAATCTACCGTTGTGGCACTGCAATTTTATGTAATTTTTTGAGTTTTTAATTATTTACTCGAAATTTAATTGGATTAGAGAAAGATGAACGTAACAAAAATTAAAGAAATTAAAAAAATAAAGATTTCATTCATAGACTAAAAAGTTCCACGATCCGCCGTTATAGCGCTGTAATTAATTTTATGAAATTTATAGGCTTTTTGTATCATTTGTATTCAAATTTACAATTTAATAATGGATATTATATCATATTTGTTGTAGAGACAAAAAAGACACGAACAAAGTCGTAGATAATACGAGTAAATAAGGAGCTACTCGGGTATATTATAATTGGCGTATTTCTTCTTTACTGGTTTTTTCTTTTAAATATTCACCAAAATTACATTTACAACCAACCCAAACGAAATGAAATAAAAGTTAATAAAAGTCTTCTAAATTAAGACATAGAATTAAAGTTAATTTAGCAATTTTAGGTAAATTACCAAAGTTGTTAGCTATGTGCTATAAATTTAAGTCATCTCTGTGTATGTGTATGTGCAATTGTACAATTATACATAGATGTATAATATGTTGAGTTGATTAAACATAATTAGTTCTGAATCGTTTTGTCCAATTTAAAATATTTACTTGTAATAAAATTAAAAACTAGAACGTAATTTTGTGATTGTGATTAGGTACAATATAAGTAAAATAGGAAAAAAAAAAATACATAAAAATTCATTTCATTACAAAACCGTACCACATATCAATTCTATACATAAATGTATGTAGTTGAACGACGCGACATTTATAAAGCTCACTAACCATGTAGCAAATTGTCAAGCGAAAAATACTGAACAATAAGAGCCATAATGCCTAGCAGGAAGTACGGCCCCATGAACATGACTGAAGTTGCGTGTTGATGCTCTTTTAAACAATAAATATGTCGTAATGATCGTAAATTGTGTGTGGTTTTTTTTTTGTTTTTGTTTTTTTATATTTTACTACTTTTATTTAAATAAATTTAAATTATTTTGAAAAATAGTTTCGTTCCATATAAAAGGTTTTACCGAAGTCAACCATCATCATCATGAGCTATGGTTTAAAGTTAATGAACTTTTTTTTTTGTGATTCTCTCTATAAAACAATTCAGGTGTTTAGTTTGGCGCAATTTTTAAATTGTATATATATAGACACCGGGAGCATTACATAAATATTATCTAATTATCTATAAAATTATAATGTTTATGTTTATGCAAGGTTTAGTGTGTGTAAAAAAATATAAATACGATTAAAAGGTATGTATATATGTGCATATGTATGTATATGGTGCAAAAACCTTTTAATTTTATTCTAGTGTTGTGCATGAACACACAAATTACTACAAACATATAAAAATTGTATACGGTAAACCTACATAATATTGATCACAAAGTTTTTTCCCGGAAAAATAACAATTTAATGCAACACGAAAAACCGAATTCAATAAATAATTTAGTTACGAGTATTTTATGACATTACACTTTCTTGTAGGATAGACTCTCCCTACATAGTGTTTTTATAGTGTTTTTGAGTTGTATCGATCTACTATACCTATCAACTGTAGTAAACTAGAATTTATTGAATGACTAATCAATTATTGGTCAGTATGAGTCTTAAACCGTACTGACTATAAAATTATGCACTATGCATGTATAGTTGTAGGTACAACTCATGTGTAGACATATTTTTGTTGAAAATGTAATTAAATTACAAAAATCTATTAAATAAAATGGTGGCATAATAATTAGTTGCTGTGAAATTAATTTTGTGTTTTCTTAATGACAATAAGATAAGATTGTTGAGTAGGTCATAGTCGTAAATATGTATTATGCTACATTAATTACGTTAAAACACATAACTATTTATGACAATCGTCAATATTAATACAGTAGAACCTAGATTATCTGAGCCTCGGTTATCCGAGTTTCCGTATTAATCGAGTTGAATTGAATTGAACCGAAAGAAAATAAAACGCACGTAGTTTGCCGTGTACGCATGCTGAAAACATATTCGCTCCTTACGCATACGCAATGGTAAATAAAAGTAAATGTCACATTAAATTGCCGTTTTTATTACAGTAGCTTACAGTATTCAATTTATATTATTAAATCTTCTTTGTTTATTTAAAACTTGAGCCAAATAAAATAGATTTTGAATTAAGAATGGCTCTAAATCAGCATATAAAGACGTAAATGACGCGGGATATTGCACCTCAATGGTTTTCTCATGGCCTATCATATTATCCGAGTTTTTGGTTATCCGAGGTGTGCCCAGTCCCAATAACCTCGGATAATCGAGGTTCTACTGTATGTGTAAATTATACATACAAAAAGTATTTTAAAAAATGGCGCAGAAATTCATAATTAAAATATCTTTGTAGATACTTAGCCATAATAATACATTTTTACTAATTTTTTTTTGTGCATAAAATTGATGTTTATCCAACCCTGCATCTACGTTAAAATTATCACAAAAAGTTTGTTTCAAAAATTTCTTGTTTCAAAAATTTCTTCAATGTTTGACCATCTTCTAACTCAATACGCTATACGAAACAACTTTAGTCTTTAATGTCTCCTGAAAAGTACACAAAAATGAGTTACCGGGTATTGTATTTAAGCCATGTATACATATATGTATATCTAACGATATCACCCCCAGCCCCCTTTCGTTTTAATTTTATAAGAGATGAATTCGAACATAAATTTTAAAAGTCGACAAAGTATCTTCTGTGAAATCACTGCCTAGCCGAGAGTGACCTTCCGTCTCTAAGTCCACTCAAGATCCTAAAATTCCGAAAGGAAACTGAACTTAAGTAGGTACTGTAGGTAATGGAGTGGCTCAATGAAAATGGAAGTAAAAGGAGAACACAATCAATTAATCTAAATACAGCTCGAGTTGCATCGATCAACCCCAAATAACAATAAACAGATTTTACCGTAACCAATTCCAAATACCTACGCCATAAACAAAGTAAGTTGAATATTATATCGATCGAGCCGGTTTTTATTTTAAATGTGATAATTTGTTGCACATCAGACATTTTAACATTATTATTGTTGAGAGGTGATACGTGTGATACGGTATGACCAAATCAGTCTAGCTAGATCTAGAGGAGTTTATAATTAATCGAAGATTACATTGTGACATATCAAAGTGGATCACCATTTATATTATAGAATAATACGATACTTATACACATTAGCTTGAGACTGAGACTTGATTAAATTTACTGACATTCCATTTTGTTCTGACCAAAGTACTATACATTACATATGACATTGTTAATATGGTCAATCCCAGCATTTATTTGATTTAGTTACATTAGAATCGGTTTTATAGCATTATAGATAGTAGATGAACATTGTCAGCAAACAATAGAATATTTATATCATCAATTTTCGTTCCCTTCTTCTGAAAACAAATCAAATAAATAAAAAAATAATTTTAAGGAACTTATAGACATAGACTGCAAGCTAATAAATGCGCCCTGTAAATTTATAGGTAACAAAATCATTTTTAGGGGTTTTTTAAAAATATTTCATGATTTATGCTTTGATTAATTAAAATAAATTACTAATTATTGGTTATTATATTTGCAAGTAGTAACACCGTAAATCTGAGGCAATTGGTGCTTCTTCAATTGATTTTTCATTTTGTATGCTTATAAATAGTTTGCTTTAAAAAAGTGCATGCCTTGTTTGCAGTATGTATTTTGTTGTTGTTATTATTGTTATAATGTTATTGTCTGGAAGGTTAACAAGGTCTAAGGCTATGAAAAAAAAATACTCACAATTAGAATTCAAATTCGAAAAAAAAATAAATTCTACATATCTCTATTTATAACGAAAAAATATTGTTAAAAACCCCACTCTTAAGTATCTTTGCATAATGTTATTAGCCGTATGCAGTGTACACTGTCACAAAAAGATGGGGATAATTTTAAAATTTTATTAGCAAAACTTTTTTAATGTTTAGAGACATTTCAATATATAATGTATAGATATCTAAGAGAGAATAACTAGATTTTTTATATTTTCGTTGCCATTGTCATTATTATTAATAACTTAATGGAAATTTTATGCTTTTCCAATAATCATAGTCATAAAACACCGTAGATAAATTTATTTATAGTCATCGTAAAATTATTTTAAAAAAAACTTTGAAAAATTTTCTTTAATATCTGTGCTAATTATAGAAAATATTTATGTACGAGTACGTTAGGTAGGTTCGTTTAATTTTTAAAATATTGACAGTGTCCATTTAGTGTGGCAGTTCTTTTGTTTTAAATTGCACGATTCGCATGGTTAATCAACCAAACCTGGTGAGGCCTGATACTGGAACAACAATATTCATGTTTTTTTTTTTTTTTTAAACAATATTCATTTCATCGCATTACATAAAGTTCGTTATTTATAAAAAAAATAATAAAAATATATTACTCAGGTGCGTTACATTCAATGTTATTCTTTAGTTAGTATAGAATTACTCTTGAACATATAACTATACAAATACATTACATACTTATATATGTACATTAAAGGAAATAACTATGTAGGAAAAGTATATTTTCTATAAATAATGTATGTATGTACTATTATCAAGTATTTTGTTGTTGTTGTTGTACTTTGTGGTTGCATTTTAAATTAATATTTATAATCATTATCACTAACACAAAGCTGGGAGCTTATAAATAATTTTTTAAAAAAAAGTAACAATTAAATACAGATTTCATAGAGTTTTAAAGCATCAATCTGCGGTTTATTAATGCATCAGGGTTGCCAAATAGAATGTTACAGAGCGAAAATTAATTTTAAAATTGAAATTGAAATCTTGCTTCAGTTAGTTTAATTTTATTTCTTTTTTGCTAGCTTCGCTTCGGTTGTTATATTCATCAAAGGGAATAAATGCATTTTTGATGAACATTAGAATTAACAAATATGTACATAATAAGTAGTGTCTAATTAGTTATTATAATTGAATTATCTATTTTATGATTTTCATACTCATTTGCAGAATTATTCTTCACAATATATATTCTTAAGATCAAGGGAAACGATAAATGTTCAGACGAAACTGTACCTTTGCTTTATCAAATCACCGATTATGTTTTAATTTCGGTTTATTTTGCGCAATGAAAAACGGATGGATTTGTAGACTAAAATAGAACTGAGTGATTCGTTTTCAACTTTTATTTTTCAAGTACTAGGAAATCATTTAAAAGTCTCTCGGAATTGTGGAATTTGAATTAAAGATAATGAAGCTGTACCAAAATTAAGCGGTTATAAAACAATTCGCGATAACTATGTTTGTGGTTTTTTTTTAATTGTTTAAAATTGATTCCAAAAATTTTACAATGAATTAATTTTTCGTAAATACCCATTGATTTATTTTTAATGATAGCAAACTTTAAATTTGTACAAAAGATATATGATATGTATGTATAGATAGTTATATGTGTGTGTAATAGTTATATGTACATTGGTTTTTATCAATCACAATTTAATGATTGCCGCAAAATGTCTAATTTTGTATAATTTTACGCAAAATAAATGTGCCACACAATATGCCCACATTTGTAGCACTTATCATCAGCAGAACGGAAATTATTTTTGATATCGAAACGTGAAATGAATTTTGTTTTATAATTTATGGTTTGAAATAATGTATGAAAACACGTTTTATATGTTCAAATTTAATTCGTTACAGATGAATTGATGATAGTGATTTTTATTTTTTTTTTTATAGATGATTAAAAGCATTGATTTTAAGTTGTTTAATGTAATGAAAATGTAATGTGTCTGTATAACTACACCATATCCAATATTGGTGGTATTGTTTTCAAAATATAAAAGGTCATTTCAATGTTGTTTGCACGGAAACTTGCCAGTTTTTACTAATAATTTCCACTGACTAACATTTTTTTTTGGTTAGAATTTTTCCTACAAATACTTTCAAAATATCAACAACAAAAAAACCAGTAAAGAAAGAATCATTGCCTACGCCGATTATAATATACCCGTACGCGTACTTGCTTATTATTGACGATTTTGTCCATGACTATTTTGTACAATATTAAGTATATATGTACAATATTAAGTAAATTGAATATAAATACATAATTAAAAGCCCAAGAGATAACATAAAATTGATTGAACCTCTATAACGATAGATCATGGAACTTTTTTGTCTATAAATGAAATTTTAATTACTTTATTCTCTATCATTTCTGTCATATTTATTTTTTCCATAACCCAAACATTTTTCGAGTAACTGATTAAAAAAACCTCGAAATTACATAAAATTGATTTCAGCGCCATAACGGTAGGTCGTGTAAATTTTTCGTCTATGAACGAAATCTTCATTTTTATATCCTCTATAATTGTTGTAATATTCATTTTTTCCGTGATCTAAATATTTTTCGAGTAAATGATTAAAAACCCTAGAAATTCAATAAAATTGATTGCAGCGCCATAACGCTCGGTCGTACAACTTTTTGGTCTATGAAAGAAATCTTCATTTTTGGATTCTCTATAATTGTTGTCATATTCATTTTTTCTACCTTTCGACTACCTTTCGAGTAAATAAATGGTTTATATCAAAAATAGGTGCACACTGTACCACAGTCTCCCCTACACCTTGTCCGATTTGCTTCAAAAAACAATAGTTTTAGTAGATCTTATTCTAGGACTACAAGATAATTTGTCAAAAATTCGTATCGTGATCACGGACACAGACGGACGGACATGCATATTTCAACTTAGAATTTCACGATAAAGAAAATGTGGTTAAAATGGCGTTAAAAACTCCGTACCAAAGTTATAATACTCTTTGATTAACATCTTATGGGTATAAAAATTGAAGATCGGAATAAAAACTAAGACAGAACTCGAGTTATCATAGTTTTCGTTGCGAACATCATCATGTATATAAATGTAATATAATTTAGCATTCAAGACAAGATCATTGACACTAAGTTTATGCATTAAGAAATAGATTGCGACAAATTACTTTAGAAAATTTATTAAAAATGTTGATTTGACAACATTCTATATGAATTACTTACAGCATAATGATTAATTATAAATGTCCAGATGTCAATCAAATTGTATTTAATCAGCAAAAAAAAAAACAAAACAAAAATCATTAGCGCACCAAATAATATCTACAAAAACAAATCAATTGCAGCTTGCAATATTTAATGCTATGTAGTAGGTACCTATATATATATATATATATATATATGTATATAAGTATATGATGTAATTTGAAAAGACAGGTGATAAATATAACTTTATAATGTAAGTATTTAATATTGCTTATGTACAATGTACATACATAAATTTGTGCAAACGGACAGTATTCATTAAAGAAATTTAAAGTCTATTTAAGTTGATATACGCTAAGTAACAGTTTTACTTATTTCGTAATATTGTTCAAAATGTGATGCAAAATATTTGGGTCATCATATCCCTAATCAACACACATAGAGAAAGAGAGAGAGAGAGAGAGAGATAGAGAGCGAGTGTTAAATATAATTTATAATATCATGGAAAGTTTTTTCGTTCTTTCAAGTACGTGACTTTTGGTGCACTTCAAATGATCGAGGATTATTTGGAAATTTATGCCAAACCGAGTGTTTCATATAACATTAAGTGCATTTTTTCAGCATACATAGAATAGGGTGGCTAATGGGGAGGGGTGGTATATGTACGTATTGAAACTTTTACAATTACACATTGTTAAATTAAAATCAAATTTACCAACAAATAAAGAAAAACTTTTTTGAACCGAATGTTAAACTATCAAACAGAGGTTATTCAAATTGAAGAATTAAATGTTAATGGAAATAAAATAGACATAACAAAAAAAAACACACATAAAGCAAAGCGTCAGGAATCAATTTCTTGAATAAATACATACCAAAACTCAACTTTGTCTTCAATTATTTATTCAACTGAAAATGCGAAATTGTTTAACATTATGTTGTCTGAACTCCTATATGGTATAGAACTATAGAGAGAAGAGTAGAAATAGTTTAGCAATTTGAAAGAAATAAATTTAATTTAAGGTTTTTTTTTTTTTTCTTCTTTGGGTATGTTTGTATGTCTGTGCATATTGATAGACGATAGTTTCTGTGTAGGTACACAACATAAAAAGTCTTGTTGAAGAGGAAACTTTGATAGCGCAATATATGTTTATCGCTAATATGTATTATAGAGAGGATAAAGCACACAAGAAGTGTTGTGTAGCCAGAACTTTTTCGAAGTTTCAAATACAATTTAATAGTTCACCTTTGATCAGATACATTATTTATGAATGAACGACTTTTTAAACTCAACTTGTGTGCCTTAAAAATACAGTAAAATTCCTCTAATTAAGAATCCTTTAAAGTAGGCTTTCTATAATTCAGACTAATTTGATTTAGTCTTAATTATTGGTTGTCTTCATCTAATTCTACTCTAATTAATAAATTATCATAATTTTTTTGAATTGTAGGAATGAAATGGATGATGAAAACAGCTAAAAACAAAAAAAAATGACTGGTTTTTTTTTTAAATTTTTAGACATATACAGTAGGGTGGATCGCTTTTTAAAAACTGAGATTTGTCAAAGCCCTGGGGGCGGAAAACTTGTGTTATTGCCAAAAAATCTTAAGTTTAAAATTTTGTGTAAAAATAATTATATTTGATGGTCCCGCGACCCGTTTAAAGATCAAAAATTGATAGTTTTTTCAGTTTTTGACTTATAACTCTTCAACCAATAATTTTAGCTGAATTTGATGTATGACAATTTTTTATTAACATTTTTGTTTATTTGTTTATTTGTTTATTTATTTGTTATTTATTTATTGTGACTCAAGAATTTTTATATATTGATAAAGTTAGTTGAACTGAAAATCATGACTTTTTATAATTAAGTCTATATAAATAATTGTAATATGAACAAAACATAGACATGTTATATATCATTTTAAAGGTAATTTATAATATTGTAATACATCAAATTTAGCTAAAATTATTGGTTGAAGAGTTATAAGTCAAAAACTGAAAAAACTACCAATTTTTGACCTTTAAACGTCCCATCAAATATAATTTTATTTGCACAAAATTTTAAACTTAAGATTTTTAGGCTATAACACAAGTTTTACCCCATCAGGGATTTGGCAATTCTCAAATCCAAAAATCTACATACAAAAATAATCCACCCTAATATACAGTGCTGTTCATAAATATAGGTGTAAGGTATGTTTCGTATGAATAAATTGAAATTCAGTAAACTAAACATGTGAATTATTTGTTTCACTTAAGAATCTGATTTTTAAAGGTATGAAGTAATAGATTTCTTTAGGTTCTGGTTTTAATCAGGCATTTCATAGCATTTAATTTTTCGTATTTATTTCTTGCACATATCCTTGCACGATATCCTTAAATCCTGCAACTATTCTTATTTTGCTTTCATATTTTCAGAAAATAGTAGCATTTAAAAATAATCATAGATTTCTCAGATATCAATCCTGACAACTAGGAGAAATTATTAAATTTTAACTTTTTCATACAAAATATGCCTTACAGACACCTATTTTTTTCAAAGCGCTGTATATTTACGTACCTACATACATATTATTTTTACTTTCACCACATTGTTATAATGTGAAATATTTTATTTTTGTCATTTTGTTTTTAAAATGAATTGTTTTTATTTATTTTTGTAAAAGTTAAATAAAAAAATTTAAATTTTCTACATTAAATTAAATTAAATTAAAAAGAAAACATTTCATACCATAAAAAATTCCTCTAATGCAGACTTCCTCTAATTTAGAATGATCTTCTCCCCCAGTCCAGTTTAAATTAGAGGAATTTTACTGTACTTTTTTAATTCATTTACTCAAAAAAAAAACTAAAATACAGTACATAAAATTTTAAAATGCAAAAATCAAATCAAACAAAAACAAATCGTTGTTCCTTTTAACACGAACATAATGTTTAAAAAAAAAAACAAGAAAACACTTTAATTGTGCCAACTATGCGTAAATTTAAAATCACGTAAAAATTTCTAGAAATCGAAAAATTAGTTGCACTTGACTGCATTATTTTCTATTAAAAATTTTCCATCTAAAATCAATTTCATGCTTTTTAGAGAGAGCACTCAAACATGTTAACACGATTTAGCTTACAATATTGTATTTATGGTTCGAATAAAATGTGTTGTAGAGGTACTTAGGATAGAGAACAATGACCCTGCGGTTTTAAATACAATCAATTGTTTTTCAGTTTTTCTATATATTAACCTTTTTTAACTTTTTTTTTTGTAATTTTATAGTCGACGTTCTAGTTCTGCGCATGCGGTGTCACGCACTACATAATAATTAACTTTTGCTTTAATTGCTAAAATGTTAATTTCTTTTGGTTTCATAAATACCTAATTTCGATTTCGTATTTGAATTACCAGTGATTACAAAATAATTCCATAATTTACATGTATAGGCAGCGACGAATTAGTTATGCTTTTCAAATGGCCTTATTATTATTGTACCTACATATAGTAGTAATAGACATAATAATAAATAAGTTTTTTTTTATTGCATATATTTTATGGAGAAATCTCGCCAGATACGATTTTTCACAATTTCGCACTATAGGAAGAAGTGTGCGAATTATAAATGCATCTCGACCGATTTTTTGCGGTTTTTTTTTTTTGGAAGTAAAGCAGATTTTAGAAGAAAACTGTTTCTTTAAAAAAGATTACATATATAGAATTTCAGGTGTATCTCCTCAAACTTACTATAGAACGCCTAAAAATGGCTTAAATTTCGAACAAGAATGTAACATTTTGAAACATTTTAAATAAATATTAAATGATGGAATACATAAGATCTATACATCGTTGGATTTGATCAAGCCTCAGTTTTCATTTGCGTATAATTTAGAGGCAGAATTCTAATCTGACGATTTAAAAAAAAAAACTTTACTGATGTGGTGTTTTTGGAATTAGTTTTCTATGAAAATTTTCCGTAATATCGATGGACGGTTAGCCAAATATTTTTTTTTCAGATATAGATATTCGAAGAGGCTAACTGGCTAAAAAATGTTCTCATCAAAAATTTAAGGGATATGTAGAGATTAGAGATTAGAGATTTGATGTTGGTCTATTTAGTCTATTTAATCAACCCATTTTGGAGGTTTGTGGTGATTTCCCTCGGTGAGGGAAAGGCTGATCCTAGATATTGAAGTCTGGTGCGGGCTAGTGCTTCACATTCACATAGGATGTGTTTCGCAGTCTCTTCTTTAATATGGCACAGTCTACATATGTCGTATGTGGTGATTCGTAGGTGTTTATTAAGCCTGCAATGGCCAGTGAGGAATTTGGTTTCTTTTCAAGTTGAGAATTTTATTCGTCAATTTGATAGAGTAGTTAGGGAGAAATTTTTTGGAGTGTCTACATCCTTCAGTGTTTTCCCATTTTTTTTAAGGGATATGTAAGGAAACATTGAGAAAATCTGAACAAACAAATTTCATAGAATTGCTTAGGAAAAATTCCCTATCCCACATCTTATATCTTAACTGTGGTTTAACATACAAATTCTATTTTTGTGTAAAAAAAAAACCTAGAAACAACCCTAAAAGTAAATCATAAACTATAAAGTATATGAACAAGTACACGTACATATGTATATATGAATCTAATATGAAGGTACCGATATTTTTAATTGACATTTGAAATATCACTATATAAAAGATTTAATCCTGCTCTGCACGTACACACAATCAACATATAAATTATGTACATTGTACATGATAAATTCCAATTATTTTATATATTGGATGTCGAAATTATAGTGTTTTATGTACACATAATCTATATCTCTCCATATCAATTGTTATTGGATTGGTAAATTTAATTTATTAATGAAATCTAACATAACCTCAATTAAATAATCATGTGACATAACCAATAAACAAACATTAATGTGAATTGGTAAAATAACCAAACATAAACGTATTAACCTTTGAGAGATGGAAAGCCAAATATATACAAATAAAACTTATTTTGACTCTTATCCGCTGGGATTTATAGGATCGCAAATATTGAAACGTCTTCTTGTATGTCAGAAGAGAAAAAAAAAATGCCAGAAGCACTTTAGCAACGGCCAATGAAGTGATTTTCCTTTTATTGTAAATTGATTTTATCATTTTCTTTTTATATAAAAAATAGGGAAGTAAAAGAAGAAGAAAAAAAAACCGAAATAATACAGTTTTCAGTTTCAGTTTTACGTACAGTACGTACATATGTAACATATACGGGGATAGTATTTTTTATTCGTTTTTGCCGTATTTTTCTTTTATCGATTTCGTGCGTAATAATATCTATCGTATTACTAGTTGTATACTTGACATACTCTATATATGTACAGTATGATGCAAACGAACTTGATACTACAAGGTAAAATATTCACGATTTGGATGAAATTTTGCACAAATATAACTACTTTTAAAATACTTACGATGTTAGAAAAAAAAACTGCAACACTTACTTCTTAAATTGGACATCAAGAAAAAAAAATTACAAAATTCTATAATAATAATAATAATAATAATCTTACACCGCTCTTTTAAATGCAGATATTTAAAGAAAAAGATGAACTACGTATAAAGATCGCGGCAATCTTGTTGCAAACATTATGGTGGATGTTTCTGGCATTTCAGCCAAATCGGATAAAAATTGACTAAGTTAGACGCATTTTTGTGAAAATTTTACCCTGGACCAAGTTCGTTGGCCACATACTGTATATATTTATTTATATTAAAAGGGTAGAACAATGTACTTAGTATATCCCATAATATACTGTACATATGTATACATATATATAATATCAAGAATGTTTCCTATAAATATCTACACAAATATGAAGTGTGTCAGCATAAGTTTAGGCATATAGTCAAAATATTTAGGGACATTTTTGATGTGTAAACATTTAAGTTCTTATAGCAAATAGTTGTTAATTCAGTTTCTTCGAAAAATATTTAAAAAAAATTTCTAGAATTAATTTTTATTCCAAACATTCTTTAAGATTCTAAAAAAATAATAATGTAATCTCTCTCTTTAAGGTTCATAAAATTTTAGCCATACCATTTCCAGAGTATAAAATCAAGTTAGTTTGATAATAATTTGTGTAGATTTTTCATGTAAGGAAAAAGATTTTTCTCATTATAACTGTAAGACTGAGTACCTATTTTGGACACTCAAATATGAAATTGTCTGCCATTTCTTCAAGAGTAACTATAAAAAACAATTTGAAAGAATTAAGGTAAAGAGAATGTTTTAATTTTAACTTAATACTTGAACGTACCCTCGTATAACGCGTTTTCGCTACAACGCGGTTTTGAAATTGCGAACGTTCCTAGTACAACGCGGTTGCAGTTAACGCAATTGAAATGTTCAAATATTGATTTTTTCGCTTAAAATATTCTATAAAATAGAATTAAATATTTTATAAAAGCTAAAGTATAAAGTTTTCATGGGCTGCGTTGGGAATTAGTCGGATTAATTGAAAACCATTCAAACTCAACTGAAATTTCATTAAAAACCATTCAAATTCAACTGAAATTTGATAAATTTTTTTTTTTTAAATAAAGTTTTTATTTTATAAATGAAAAAATAGCGTTTTTATTAGATTTTTAACAAAATCCTACTGCGTTCCTTGTCTCGTTTAATGCGGATTTGTATAACGCGGTATTTTTGTGGAACCTAACCTCCGCGTTATACGAGGGTTATCTGTATTTATAATAAATCGACATTATCAATAAAACTAATATACTACTTATTGACAGCCACGCTACCACCCCTTCAAATATACATCGACCACCATATTGCCTATCCCTTCTGATAATAATTTTATTTCTATGTTTTTTGTGACAATTTATTCGCTTCTTATACATACATACATACATATACATATATATATATATAGGTAATTTCTTATTTACTCCATTGTAACCATATACAATTGGATGGAATAGGGGACGAACGAGAAATACAAAATAATTTTTTATCGATGTCTCAATATCACCACTTCCTATTTGTGACACACCTAAAAAAAAAAAAAAATTACGAGAAAAAGAAATGACAATGACAAACAAAGCAAATAATTCTTTGATTTGTATATAGTAGGTAAGGTACTTTAAATGTATACGGCTTTTATCCGAAATCAACACTTGATATCAAATAATATCATGTTTCAGTGCACATGAAAGGATTTTTTTTTTGAAGTGCATTTTTATAAGAATGGAAAATGCAGAAAATAGAAAATAGTCTGTTAAAGTTAAGGGATTGCCATTCAATTAAATTTATAAAATGCTAATGAATAAAAAAAAAACATATTCAATTCAAAGCCTCATTTAATTATAAAACTAATTATTATATTAGAATAAAAAAAAGGACACAACCATATGTATGTATATACATATGTATATGTATGGCTCACCAGTAATACTGCAATATTTCATGTGTGTTTCAATCAACATCGCCCTACCATGATCGATCACAAACATGACAAAAACCATTTAATATAAAACATTCAATTTGACGCATTGTAAAAGAGAGAGAGCGAGAAAGAGGAAAGAGAGTGAGAGAGAGAGTGAAAGAGGCCTCCCCATCCCACTATCCGGTCAATCGGTCTATGCGGCCCAAATTGTGTCACATTTTTATTAAAAGCTCGCAATCACCTCTATTCTATACCCATACATATGTAGAAAGCTTAAGTTTGGAATTTATAATATTTAAACATGGCGTTGATGGCAGTTTATGTTCAAGTTTGACTGCCATGTATTATATGTATGTACAGTACGTAACAAAAGTATATCTACCCCTCATGGCAAAATATAATTAGTCTAATAAATGACAACCA
>JANSTT010001586.1:0-34179 GCA_026745375.1 Platyura marginata
GTATAGTTGGCTGCTATTTCGCATAACCTCCGTTCAGCCCATTTAAATTTAAAATACATTGCTTTGATCTTTTCATACAGAAGAGATGAGTATCTATTTCATTAACTTCCAACAATAAAAATAATGTTTTTTTTTTGTGTGGTATGCTTGCTTGCTACACTCTGTGTTACAAACTATAATTTTACACTACATGCATATGGTAGGGAATAGTTTTATGTGACAGTTACCATGAGGATACTCATATTGTGTATGTTATTTGGATAAATGACTGACTTTGTGTGGTGCAAATTGGACAATTTTCAAAGAATTTATTGTATGTGGTAGCAAAATCGGTTGATCATAGCAATTAAGCAGAAAACTTAATTACAATTCAATGTAATGTATAAATAGCTAAGAACATTCTTATTCATTTGTTCTGTAGGTTTATTTGCATAACTTTTCTTCTTTTTTTTTAAACATATGGGGAGAGTATATATTTGTGTTGTTTATTTATTATTTAATGAATTTAATGAATTGTCAAGAAAAGAATCTTTTTTTTTTTTAATTTTAAATACTTAATACGTATTTGCATATTCTTAGTGTCAAGTCATGTGTTATGATGGAATTGCTATAGTTTTTCCGATTTTATTTTTCGGTAATATTGCTTTTCTTTTAATCATATAGTTAATTTTCGACATTCCCAGTCATCTGTAGGTATTATTATTACGGAAAATATCCCACCAAAAAAGTGGGTATATTCACTCTGATAAATGATTCTAAAATTGAAACTAGATCGTTAATATATAAAAAGAAAAGATTAATTTAAGCTTTGAGGGACAACATAAGATAAAAAAAAAATCTCCACAAATGACTTACTAATCAATCTGAAGAGTGAAGTTACTTCTTTCAGAAATTAATATTTTTTGGATTCTAGTGTTTATTTAGGTATAACTTTTAAGTAAAAAAAAATGTCTTATTGAGGGGACATTTTTTTTAGGAAATTAATGGTCCATACTTTTTTTTTCTTTATTCATAATGTCTTATCATTTTTGAATGTTATCATTTCGGATTTTTGTAGATCTCCCTAATTTGACGTTCAGTTTCTTTGGTCGTGCAGAAATTCGCTAATTTAAAATTTTCATGGAGGTCTTACTGTATGTATATACATAAATACAATAAATTGGATATACTCTGTACCAATAAAAACTAAAAATTATTGCATTACCATTTCCCTAAAGCTTTCCATTCAAAAATTCAAATATATTTAAAAAAAAAAAAAACAAAATAAAAAATCTAATTAAAGAAATATTTTGAAAGACATTTTATAGTTTCATTACACTAAAAATAAATTTAAGAAGGAGAAAAAAATTTTAAAGAAAAAACAAAACTACTTTCGCGGTGGTCAACACAGCAGAACCTAAATGAGTCAATAAATTTTAGTCGAAAGGTAATTTGGAGATACTTGATGATGAGTCTTATTGCTTCTTCTTCTCATACCTATGGATGTATTAGTTGATTATGGTTGTTTGTTGTTATTAATGATGTCGTCAAACACAACAACAACAACAAAAACGCTCAACTATACAATACAGCAGCAGCAGCAGCAACAACAACTACTACTATAATAAAAACAACAACAACTACAACAAAAACAACAACAATACAATGAAGAAAAAAAAAATGGAAAGGAATAGTAAAGATGTTAATTAATTTTTTTGAATGAAACATCAATTCATTGAACCTTATGCAAAGCAAATGGTGTCCACGGGAGTTTGTTATTTTATCGGGTAGGTAGTGATTTATTCGATGCTCGGCATAGGTATTGAATAGGAAGAAGAAAAAAAAAATAATAATAAAAAAAAACTACAAAAATTATAATAAATTTGCATAAACGGTTATTGTATACCAATATATTGGTATAACTATGCGCCATGGCATTTACACTATCTGGTTCGTTGTTATCGTAAATTAATTTTTCACACAAAAAATCAATTATATCTTGAACACCGAAGGCACTCTACTAAATACTTTCGATTTGTCCAGTATCGAATTTGGGAATTAAAAATATTTTTAATAAATTTTAATTTCAATCTAAATAAAGGTTAATTAGTTTTCAATGGAAGCCAGTTTTCTAGTAATTCCGGCAAAGTATAGGCAACGGATGTCAGATGACAGTTCTCAATAAAGGACAGGACAGTATACATTAGCGTCTACGATTCGTCTGAGTTTGAATTTGTTTGGAGACTTTGGCAGAAATTTCTCTCTATGTCGTCGTTCGTTGAATCTAATTAGAATTGCTTTCATTTTTTCTATTTCAATAAGAATTAACTAATCCGGAATAGGTAAAAAGCTCTTCTTATTCATATTAACAATAACTACTGTGAGCTCTCTAATTTATTAATAAAAACTTCAATTGGATTTCTAACTGATTTTATTTGTATTCCCGTTCAACATAATCGTTGTAATAAATAAACTCTTTAACACTTAATTCACAATTCGGCACTGCCTTTCCCAGATCAGAAGTCCATTAGCAATTCAAGATATACACATTTTTCGTTAAAAAACTAATAGTTTCTTATCAACTTGCGACGGCTACTGTTTTAATGTACCCTTCACCTTGCGCTACAGAGTATTATAAATGCCACCAAAGAGGTCCGATTAAATAGTAACATTACTTAGCATTTTCATCATTTTAGTAGGTTTTTTTTCTTCAATTTTACATATAATTCCGTATCGTCGTACTACATATAAAAAAAAAACAAAAACTAAAAAAAAAAAAAAACCGAAAAAAAATATTTAAAAAAACAACATAAATGTCGCCGGCATCTTTCATTTCGATAAGGCTAGGCGATAGAATCGTTTTATTTCATTCATCTAATTATCATAATAAAACGCGTCTTAAAAATTGTTTTAAGTGATTTCGTAAATGCTCAAATATAATTAAATATTTTTATCGCCATTTATATTCTGCGGTCACTATAGAATCACATTTGCATATTCAAATTGTAAATCGCTAAATTTATGTGTTTTATGTTGATTTTTTCCGTTTTTTTTTTTGTTCGTGTGAGAATAGTATTGATGGGTAAATTATATCTTTCGAGAAAAAGATTCTATATATATGTATAATTGCTGTGAGCTTTAAGCACAAATTTTATTTTATTTTTTTTGTTATCTAAATATCAATGTATCATTTAGCAAAACTAAATGATTTTATTGGTATTATATGTAATAAATAATAGAGGTGTGCCACAAGGATGCATCTTTGATCCATAAGTTGATATATATAAGTGTTGATATATATAACCGTAGTTTTTAGCAGGAAAATAATCTACTTAATATATATATATACCTACGTACAATGTAATTTTAGCAGAAATGAAACGGACTTTCAATCCATTGATATCAAAGACGCTATCCAACTTTTATGTTTTTTTTTCTTCCAGAAATCGTGAAAGATAAAACACACTCATTTCTAGTTAATTTTTTTTAAGCAGCTGGTGTAACAGCATCTGCTTACATTTCAACTGCTTACAAATTCAACAACAACAACAAAAATTGTTAATTCGTTCAATTAACAAAATATTTTTGATCTGCTAGAAGTTTAAAATCGCAATTATTTTGTTTCTTATTTGGTTTTATTTGGTCGATTTTCGAATGGCCGGCTGGTTGTCTCTTACACATTTATTTTGACAAGTCATTTTCAGTATTACTAAAATTTTGAAAATTGTCGCTGTTGAAGTTGACAACTTTTTACTATGCTTTTTAGTAAGATTTCAAATTGATAGATTTGGCTATTTGTTAAAATTTCGGCTAAAATATTAAGGAGAATTTACGCAAAAACGACATAATGGTATAGATTCGACTTGTACTCTCACAAATAGTTTGAAATATTTTAATAATGAATATGAAGTAAAATTTTATTTTCAATCTTTATTGGCCTTATAATTTGTTTTTTAAGTTTTCTAATTATCGAGAAAATCTTCAATATCTGCAACTCAAAGCTAGATTGGATATTTTGCAAAGCCTAATTTTCCTAAGAAAAAATATTTTCAACAACATCCAATTTGTAATGTCTTAGAAAATTTAAAAAAAAAATTTTTATAGCAAAAAAAGATTGGAATTTTACTTAAAATAAGATTATCTTTATTAAATTATTTGAACAATCAAGGGAGTTATGTGGACTATAGTAAGAAATTCAGTGGCATTTTTAATATACGGAAAAAAAAATCCACGCCACTGCACTGCTTTGAAACGTTCTTATCACAATAAAAACTTAAATATTATCATAAATTTATGTAACTCCCATTAAGGACGCATTAAAATAATTGAAAATGTTTTTTTCAAAAATTAGGAATAATTCTCCCTATTAAAACTCCTCGAACGTCAATCGAAGCTACTTAGGGATAATGGCTTATTCTTTATTCTATCAAAAAGAAGGCCACTCTGTTGTTCAATAATAATCTATAATAAATAATAAGTTACTTTATGTGTTTTTCCTTTTAAGCCTCAATACATACAATCTTACCTTATGTATGTATGTACCTTGTATATATAGTAGGTATCATATTACATCAATAGCCACTTGTTCGTAATTAAATATATAAAATTTATTCATAGACAAAATTTAAGGAGAAAAAAAAATTAACGCGCCACTATTATTAGATACATTTAACAGATACGAATGGGCAACCATTTAATATCGACGCATAGACATCGAGTTTTGTTTTTCTTTTCTAGTTAGTTTTTTTTTTTTTTGTTTTTTTGTTTTTTTTTTTTTTTTAGTTCTCATGTATGATCACTGGCACAGAACGACCTATTAGTAATATTTAAATTTTCTGTAATATCTTTTACGACGTCTGCCATAAAATATTAAATTTAATATCTAATTAAAAATTAGTAACTCACCTACAAGAGCAGGGTTTATATTGTGTGTTAATGAGCGCGTCACTCATACCTTTTTATGTCCATAACGATACGTAAGCATTAAATCTTCATATAATTTTTATATAGAAAATTGTTTTAATTACTTTAAACGTATCTAGGAATATTATAATAATAGTAATTTAAAGACAACAACAACAACAAAAAACAAAAAAAAATTGGTTAGTTTAACGGCGTTTTGTTTTGTTTTACTTATTTTTTTCTTAATTAATTTATGTAAATTAACTATATGCACATTTTAAGAATAAATCAAATTGAAAAAAGTGATAAAATATTATAATTAATGTGATGTCTTAATGTACATCAAGAAAAGATGATTTTTTTTTATTTTATTTTATTTTTGTGACTGCCACTTGTAATTCATGTACGTTTTTTTTTTCATTTATTTCAGACAATACTAAATTCAATGCACAAATATCAACCGAGGTTTCATCTGGTTCGAGCCAATGATATACTGAAGTTACCCTATTCAACATTTCGGACGTACGTTTTTAAGGAAACCGAATTCATAGCCGTTACAGCATATCAAAATGAAAAGGTAATTTGAATTAATGATTTTATGTGAATCGATTAGCAACAAATATTAATTTTGGATACAATTTTTGTTTACAGATAACTCAATTAAAAATAGATAATAATCCGTTTGCAAAAGGATTTCGAGATTCTGGTGCAGGAAAACGGGAAAAGAAGTAAGTTTTATGATAGAATTTTTTTTTTGTAAATGTTTTTTCCCAGTTTAATTCTTAAAAAAAAGTCTTATCTCTTTAAAGGACAAATTTATAATTTTTTTGTGAAAATGTAAAAAAAAAAAACTTTAATTTCAAATATTGGGGTAATTCCGAAAAAGTGTGTTATTTGTCTTTTATAAACGCTACGCCTCTGCATCAGGAAATACAGGAAAACTTATTGTCCTGTTTTTTTTTAACCCTAATTCTATCAAGGTGTGTCTTTGAGACACATATAACTTTAAAAACTCCTACTCATTTAATACGTATGTATTACTGAACGGAAGCTTTATGTATTTTATTATTCGACATTTTTACACACAAAAAAGAAATAAACTTTTTAACTTTTTTTCTACATTTAAATTAAATAAAAATTAGTGGCACAACCACCAAGGTAAAAATAGCCTGGTTAGATTAGGGTTAACACTAATCACATAAATGTATCGATAGAAACATCTTCAGCCTGCTGAGATTGAGTGCGAACAAAAACTCAGTATAGAGACTATGTAAATTGACTCTATATAAACGAGTGACACTTTCAATTTGTTGATAACTGCTTAGAGATTTTGTCTTTGTTTGCATAAGAGCTGCAGACACCTCATTGATATACTTATGTACCTATATATAATATAATAAATATATATATATATAACTATGTATATATAAATAGATAGTATAAAATGAAAATTTCTTCACTGATTCTCATTCTCAAGTATAATCTACTTTTCCACTTCTATAACTTTTCTTTAAGGAATTTCAATCTAAAGCTATAAGCATTTATGGAAAAAAAAAAACATTTTCATCGAACAATTCAGCCAGTTGACAGTTGACACATTGTTCCAGTTTATTAAAAACAATTACGATAAAAAAGATGAAAATGAATTGTAAAAATAAAACGACACTAGCTTTTAAACGCCCTTGTTGCTTTCCTGACACCATAAATTGTCAGCTAATAAAGATAAAATCTTCCACACATATAAAAATGAAAAAAAAAAAAAAAAAAAAAAAACTAAAACAAAGCCAAAGCTCCAGACTAGAGCAACAGGCCTACGTCACCTATCCAACTCTATAGAGGCTGTATGTATATATGTATGTAATTATATTTGTTCCATATTGCTATGTCGCTTGAAAATGAAAATTACCTGCGGCTATGAAATAACAAAAAAAAAAATTAAAAAAAATGGATCAAATGCAGCAATATAGAACATCACAGCCCCTTCAGAGGAAATCAGTTAGTATACTCGTATTTGTCATTTAATATATTTCTCTCACCCAGAGTAATTTCTATAAATTGCGATTGTGTATTTTTATAGCAAACGTCCACCCTCAGGCTAAATATCACAATCCATTATACATATAACTGTACAATATGTAGATATATATTTATTTATACAATATCCATGTATCCAACGGGAGAGAGTGGTTGCCTGTGCAATCGTTAAATTGTTACAATTTTAACCCTTTCATCTGAATTTTGTCACACAGATCTAAACAATCGAAAGGGTTGGAATTGCTGCGTTAAAGAGTGGTTTCAGATACCTCATCGCTAATTTTGGGGTTAACCGCTGTGATGTATAACAAGGCGAAATAGACGAAAAGTCAAAACATTTAAAAGAAAATGTCTCATTAAAGTAATTTTTTTTTTTTTTTTTTGCAAGTTAAATGCAGAGTTAAGTGGTGAGAAATTTGATATTTCGACTTTTGCCTCGGGGTGTATTCAATTGAGATTATTGAATGACACAGAAAAATTTTAATAATTAGCCAGGTGTTGGATACATGGATGATATATAGACACTAATAAAGTATAAGCAGTTTTAAATTGTTTATAGGTTTTTGAGAAAAGAACTTCAAAAACCAATTTGTTCTAGGATCGCTATTCTGTTGAAATACTTAAGAAATACTTATGAAAAAAATAATTGGCTATGCCGATTTTAAAACATATATAAGCCTTTGAATACTTATTTACTATCTACAACTTGTCTATGTTTTCTGTACAACCAATAAATATTAAGTAAATCGAATGCAAATGATAAAAAACCCTAGAAATGGTATAAAATTGATTGCAGTGCCATAACGGCAGACCATAGAATTTTGTAGTCTATTAATACAAATCTTAATTTTTGTATTCTCTATAATTTTTGTTATGGTCATTTTTCTCTAATCCGAATATATTTCGAGTAAATAATTGAAAACCTTAGAAATAATATAAAATAGATCGCAGCGCCATAACGGTAGGCAGAGGAATTTGTTGGTCTATTAATGAAAGGTTAATTTTTGTATTCTGTATCATTTTTGTCATATCCAGTTTTTCTACATTCCGAATATATTTCAAAATTAGGTGCACAAACTACCCCCATCTCCCATATACTTTGTCCGATTGGCTCCAAAGGCAATAGAAATCTTACACTTACGGGCATAAAACGTTAAAATATTTTTATTTGTCAAAGTAAAATAAAATTAAGCAACACCCGTGCCAATTTCTGCACTTCCATTTATCGCCACGTATACCACGTAGATTTAGGTCGATACCTTCCCCTACTACAAGTTACAGAAATTAATTAATGAGGAAAAGAGGAAATAATTTATTTTTATTTTATTTTTTTTATTTTTTTTTTTTTTGCTATACAAAAAAATATTACCCTCTCTAAATCGTATTTCATTGCGGTCGGTGTGTCAAAGTCAAATACTCAAACGATTCATTTTCATGTCAGCTTCTTACTTCCATTCTTATATCTTTCATAATGCGTGGAAAAAGCAACTATTTAATCAAACATGTCTACCGGTTAAACTATACATAAATGTATATATATATATATATATATGTATATGTGTGGCTATCAACATTTTTTTCTTTCTCTCTGTATTGCTTAACTTTCGTTTACCACAATTCCATCACAAAACATTACCGAACAACTCAATTACCAGAATTAAACGGCCTATCCGCATCACAACTAAATCAATAAATCGTCTATCCAATGAGTCTTATATTTAAGATCAGAATGATGTGCAGAATACAAATTGATTAAATTGCCTAGCGCCCTCGTTCTTCTTTATTTATTTTCTTTTACATTTTTTTTTTTTTTTTTTTACCACCATGGATTTAAATTCTTTTTCGTTGTATCTCTCCCCTATTTTATTATATATGTACATATATACGTAGATATGTATGTATACGTCTGACGTATAAGTCGTTTAGCGAGCTAGCAAACGAAAGTTAATAAAAAACGCGTTGAACAGAATAATCTGAAAATTACAAGGTGAAAAACGCAATTTATTGAAACCTAGAATCATCTCAATTTATTTTTTTTTATTTTTTTTTTTTTTTGCGGAATGAAATTGTATGTTGTGATAATAAGTATACATATAATAGGGTTGGTTGGTGGTGGTTGCCCAACCAAAAGATAAAAGTAAAATAAATTGAAAAACAATTTCCTTATAATGACCCTATCACTTATATCACCTTATTTAATATATAGGATCGGTTAATCTAACTAAAATCTCATGAAACAAATAGAACATAGAAAATTACTACAGAGCGACTGTAGTCTAATATCACCATCTAGGAGGAAAAAAAAACTCTACAGAGATATGTATTATACGAAATGTACCCCTACTAAATCAAATGATGATCAGCATCGCTTTAAACAATCTACAAACATCTTAACATGACACTTTGATTGATTTTTCAATCAAAATGTAAGATTTTGCTTGTCTTCTGCTAATGTCATTGACTCAATGTACAGAGTAGCAAAGAACAAACAAAGGTCCGTACATTGTAATATATGTATGTACAGTACATATAATACAACGATATCCTATCCTAAGCTAAACTAACCTCCCACCCCATCCCTTATACATTATATAGAGAGAGAGCATGTTTAAAAAAAGACGAATTAGAATTACAATAGGGGATCATCGGATGATATTTGGTTTTGAATTAAGAAGGTTAGGTTAAATCAATATGTACACATTGCTTTACATTTTGGAACTACAAATGGATGTGGGGTAAATTGAGAGACATAAGGTTGATGACAATGGGCCGTTTTTGTTTTTTTTGTTTTTTTGTTTGAAGAGTATCGATTGGTGACTGATGTATAAGAAAAATTGAAGTGCCTTGTAAATTGATATTAAAATAAATATAAAAAGAAAAAAAAATGTTCTATGCAAAAGATTTCTTTTTAAATTTCTCATTGTAGTGAGTATTTGTAAGATATGCATTATGACTTTGGTATTGTTATGGGTTTTTATGATAAATTTAAAATCCTAGTAATACAGAATATAAGGTACACTATATTATGGTTTTACTGTTCTCCTCTCTACTACCAATAAAATTCTGTCGGATGTCATTACAAAAGATGAAACACTCCTGACCTATAGTTTTTTTCCGCTGATTTGAAAGATTTTATCTAATTGATCGCTATAGACACAAATTGCCTACGACAGGGTCCCCCCCTTAAAATACTGACCATCATCCCAATATTCATAAAAGATAATGAAATTATTAGACATCCTGAAACAAAGCTCCAGGTACTCTCAAACAATCAGTTAGTTTATCTGCTCGACAGAATTGGAAGGAATTCTTCTGCTTCTTCTTCTTCTGTTAGCGCAACATTTCAGTGCAGGATTCGCCTTTTCATTACTATTTGCTTCCATATAGTCCAGGCGCTCTTAATTGCACGCCAGTTCCATACTTCCAATTTATGCCCCTACATTGTCAGTCCATCTAGATCTGAGCCTGCTCTCCCCCAACTCTTTCTGTAAATGCACTCTTTTGAACTCGTTCCTCTCCCATTCTTAGCACCTGTCCTGCCCATTTAATTCTTTGTAATTTTGTAAGTCTCACTATGTCCTCATTTTCTATTTGTTCGTTGAGTCCGTTGCTTATCTTTCTTACGTACTCTCCATTTTCTAGTCTTACAGGTCTATATATTTTTCTTTCAAATATTTTTTGCCTTTTTCATCATTAAGAGTCAGAGTTCATGGGTCCATTGTAATTAATTGGACTTAAAAATTAAAAAAAAAAAACTGGAATGTTCCCAAAATCAACAACGCACCGAATAACATTTTTCGTTACCAGTAGCGATATCTTTTCGGTTTTATTAATCAGTATTCAAAAATGTCATGTACCCACTTCTGATAACACTATACAAATACGTGTAATATATAAAACATAAATACTAGGCAAACTCGTCATAAATAACACAAATCTTCACATACATATTTATGTATGTACACAAATACATACATACAAAATAAAGATAGATAGAAACTTGCAAAGTAATCGTTTAATGCCACAAAATCAATTTTCTTACAACAAAAAGGAAGATCCCAGGAAGTAAATATTTACCAAACTTTTAATGGAAAAATAAAATTATTGCAAGTCATTCATTGAACACTAGGCGTCGAACAACGGGCGATGGGGCCAGCTCTCTCTCTCTCGCTCTATCTATCTATCTTTTTTTTTTACACAATCACCAAGAGTAATGTTCATAGCTTTTAATATCAGCTATTATATGAATCACTTAGTATTTTAACCGAAAAAGGAAATGACAATTGAAAGGTTTTTCCCTGATTTGTAATTCAATGATATGTTAACAAAAGCAATGAAAATGCTTATGAAAATACAAATGTATGTATATGTAGAGAAAAATATTTTTCCATCTTAAATAATATACAATACTTATGTGTATACTGTATACATATGTATGTGTAATGTGTATGGCTATAAAATGTTTGCGCTTGTCTGTCTGTACCAATTTTTTCTTCCAGAATAATATATGTAATGTAATATCTCCATTATATATAATGACATATATAGTATTTGGAAATTTAAGCTACCAAACCCCCCGTGATGCGCTTGTAAAATGCAAATTGGTGCCAAATTAAATTACGCCCCCTTAGTCAAACCCCCACACACATATATAGGACGTAAAAATTTGCGAGCGAATAGAATATAAATTATCCATCCTGCTCGAAGATAATTTAAATATTTTTGTTTTTTTTTGTTTTTCTTGAAAATGTATATATGCACAATGCACACAGTTAATTTATACTATCAAAAGGTAAATGTTAGGTTTAGGTATTACGTAGTTTATATTTTCGATCTTAAATACTTAGCTAATATTTTTATTGTTTAAAGTTAAAAACAAACGTTTATCTTAGAAACACAACTTTTTGAAATTTCTTTTAAAACAAATTTAAAACTTTCATAATTGGTAATATTTATAAATTTAACAATTCTTATTTGATTAATCAACAAAAACTACTCTGTTAAGTAGAATAGTGAAAAATACAAGACAAACTTGACAGAAATAATTTTCACATAATAGGCTCCATGAGTATACTCAAAAAAAAGATTTATTCATAAAGTGACAAAATCAATTATGTTAATAGTACAAAATTTTTGTTATATTTAAAAAGATTTGGTTAATTTTGGTTTTGTTTCTCATTGATAGAATTTTATCTATTTATTTAAGAAATCATTTTTGTCATATTGAAATTTTTTTTTGTATTTTCGATTATCTCTTTTATTTATTTATAATGACAAAAAAAATAAAACTTTTTTTTAGTGTAGGACCCTTATGAAATAAAATAAAGAGCTATAATCATTGAATAAATCGAGAGTCTATCTATAGGATTCCTTAACGATATATCAGCAAAGTATGGTCTAATTATTAGAATTACTAGTATTTTTGAAATCTCCAGAAAATAAGTATTAGACCTCATCGTATAGTATACTGAAATCAGCTGATTTCGTTTTTGTCGGATTTATGATTTTAAAATCATTTTTTTGTTCATGGTATTAATTTATAAACTTTTTTGTCACAAAAAATTGGGAGTGTATAAAAACTGTTTTTGAATTATTTTGCTGCCTAAATATTTCGAAAATGATTCTAAAATATTTCTGCATACAGAGGGGGAGAGATATGATGCGATAAGATATTTTATTAAACCTATTTCCCCTATTTACATATATACAGTGAGTGTCATATATATTCAGACAATTTAAAATTCTGAAAAATTATGTGGAAAACGCATAGAAATGTAAATGGAAAAATTCTAATTTCTTTAAAGCACATCATGTTTGTCTTAGTCTCAAGAATATGAAACGTGGAAACGCGTAGAAATGGAGTTAATTATGCATAGAAAGAACTGCATTGACTGCTGAAATAACAGCTACACTAATTTATTTAGTCATCATTATCGCTAGTTAACATTATTTTTTACATTTTTGAGAGCAACCTTTAGAGATGTTGAACGTTGCACTAAGTCTGAATTTCTTTAATAGTATTAGTGTTATATCTTTATTCATGTACTGTACATATAAATTGCAGGTATGATTTCGTGCCTCGTGTAAACAACTCAGAATCAGTTTGAGTAAAACTTTAAAAATTCCAGGGGATGAAATTGTGTGTCGTGTGTATCGTGTGAACACCAATCATTAGCATAGAAAAAATTTGAACACAACGCATATGAACACATACATATAAGCATATGAAGCGAATATGAACACACCTGAACATACAAGCGTATGAATACAAATATGAACAGTGTGGAATAGATATCGTCTGAACGTAGCTTAAGACGTAAATTTATTAAACATCCAAAAAGGGACTGGATCTATTTCCGTAACAAATATTAGTAAATACAACCTTTTTATGTTCACATAGTGAATCAGCTAGTAGTATATCGACAAATTGTTGTATAGAAACGTTTTTTTTTATAGAAATTAAATTCTTTTTGTTGGTTTGTCTTTTCTTTTTTTTTTGTAATTACATCACACCTAACAAATCAGCTAAACCCCAGGAAATCAATATATTCAACCACTATTACTAGGTTAATAATGAGATACATGCATATTACATGGAATTTGTTCTGTTTAGTTTCTTTTTTGTATTTTGTATGTGTATTTTTTTTTGTATAGCAATACAAATGGATTTATCAGCGAAATCCTATTATGCTATTTGAATGTCACACAAAGCTTTGTGGGATCAATAATGGCATTGATGTATTTTTTTTTTCTTTTTTTTCTTTTTTTTTCTTTTTATTAAATAGAGAGACACACCACAGTTTACTTAAGCTTCTTGCAATATTTGTAAACAACCGATTTTATGGTTTTATAGAAAATAAGTTTAAGAGTTCAAATTATATTTTATTTATTTAAAATGTCATTTGGTAATCTAATCTAATCATACTCTATGAAAGATTTATTTTACTTGAGGAAATATTTTACAGGAAGGATTAACTTCTACTTAAAAGATGCTATTTATACGTTGAAGCTTTAATTAGATGAGTAAGGTCTGATTTCTGACTTAAATTATGTACATATACCTATGTATGTATATCAAATAAAACTAGAATTTTTATATACTTATTTAGTATTAGCATTAAGCTAGAGATTAAGAATTCTCGATTTACATATGTAAGTGCCTCGATTTAATCCTAAAAGCAAAAAAAAAAAAAAACCCATTTAAATATTGATGAAGCATATTATCAAGATATTTTTCGATCTTGTTGCAGGCAGGCATTACTAGCTCAAAGAGGCGGAGGAGATTCAGATAAATTAAATCCAACACATGTAACAAGTACACGGGCGCCTAGCCATTTGGATCAACGATCCCGTAACGATGTATTGGATGATGACGATAAACTACTAGATGTTGTTGGTCCACCTCAAAGTCCATTGCTGCCTTTAGGTCATTCGCTATCACAACTTCATGGTAATCCTCATTCGGGTATGTTATTTTCATATTTCATGCAATGCTGGAATGTACAAAATAATCATCATTTTAGCGTGGTTCAATCATCTGGCAGGTGAAAGCCAAACAGCAAATGAGGAAGCATTGAGACGACGATTGCAAACCGATGACTCAGAACGTGATGGTAGTGATTCAAGTTGTTCGGAAAGTGTTGGCGGAAGTACGGGTGCATTTCGGCCAACATCCGGCAGTCCAAAAGATGGTCCTACATCGGCTGGTACATCATATCCATCGCCAAATATATCTGTAGGTCCACCAATACATCCACCACCACATTTACTGCCTTACTTATATCCACATGGTTTATATCCACCGCCGCATCTGTCACTGCTACACAATCCAGCTGCAGCAGCCGCTATGAATCATCCAGGATTCAATCCTGGTTTACTGTTTAACGCACAACTTGCATTGGCTGCTCAACATCCGGCATTGTTTGGCCACTATTCGGGTCATTCCCCATCATCACCTCTGCATGCACTGAAAGGTCATCGTTTTTCACCATACAGTTTGCCTTCTGGACTTGGTTCGGCATTTGATGCCGTAACGCCTGGATCGAATTCAGGTGGACCGCGTAGTTTGAGTAGTAGTCCTAGACCACGTGCATCATCTAGTTCACCAACAAATCGACCAATATCGGTTTCACCAACGCCAGTCAATCAATTAACAAAGACATCGTCCAATTCACCATCTGAATTGAAAAGCATAGAGAAAATGGTAAACGGTCTTGATGTTCAGCCACCAAATCTCAATGGATTGGTTGACGATGCTGGCAAATCAACGCATACGGTCGATCAGTGACATTTGCCGTTAGACACAGCCACCATAGTTACACCAAACACTAAATCAAATCAGGGAATTGATTTGAATGCGTGACGCAATTGTTGATCACCCAGTGATATAGAGGGTGGTCTGCAAATTACTATTTTTATTTTTTTTCTGTTAAATATTGTAAAATAAAAAGAGAAAACAATTTTGTACAATTTTGTAAATATTAAGGAAGAACAAAACAACATACAAATTATGGGAATTATTTAAATAAAACTGACTAAAAATTATATATTTAAAATGGACAGAAAAAGTGAAGCTACAAAATGTAAATAAATTGTAAATTATAATTTAGTAACTTTATACATAAATGGACGTCTCAATGATGATTTATGTGCAAATTTAAATTAAAAAACAAAAAAAACAAAAAAAAAACAAAAATATGAAAAAGCAAATTATAAAATAAATAAACTTTAATGTAAATTATTTATATATTATATATATATATATATCACCAAAGAAAAAATATTTAATGAATAATAAATATATTTAAGTAAAATATTGAACAAAAAAGATTTTAAAAAAAGAACAAAAAAAATACAAAAACAAAAATGTGATTGCAAAAATTGTTTCTATATAAATCTCATCAGATATATGCATGTATGTTAGAAAGGATTTAATTAGAGTATCCTAATTACGTTGAAATAGTTTAAAGTATAAATCTTACTTAATTCTTGGTGGAATTACTGCTTTTAATGATTGATGTACTTTTTGTACATTAGGTATTAAAAAATATATTTTTGTTCGCTGATTCCAACATAAATCCATTTACCTTTTGTAATTCGGATAAGAATTTCATTAAAAAAAAATTGAATTTTTAAAAACAGTTATGCATACATAAAAAAAGTTATAATTCGCCATTTTGAAAATATTTTGACTTTTTTGATCGAATCTTAATTTAACAAAAATTATTTCAAATTAAGTAACTCGGTTACTGATTGATCTTGGTAAGGTCCTTCGTGTCCTTTAACATCATTTCACAAATACACTGTGAAACTATTATAGTACAGTTATTAAATTTAAAAATGCCGGAAATACAAATCATCATCATGCTGAACGATAGTTTCGCCATACTCATCATCCTAACAAAACTAAAAAAAATGTGTTAAAGTCAAATCACTTGAGGAAAATTAACGTCAATTTTTATACTCATAATTAGTAGATCTACCGAGCGAGATGCCGAGAATATAGAAATTGAAGCGATCTGGCTGCAGAACTAAAAATTTGATGAGAAATTTTACTACAAACGAAAATTTGTACTACTCAAGAGTTTTTAATTGCCTATAGACTATAGGTGTATTTAATCTACTTAAATGGTAATTACATAGTACATTTACTGGCTGATAAAAATAAACTTACAAAAAAAAAAACAAAACATAAAAACGCAATCACATTTTTTTTCTTTTTCCAATATACACTTACGTATAAACAAGAGCAAAATTTAAAAAAAGAAAGAAAAACAACAACAAAAATCATTTGTTTATTAATTAATTGTATACACAAAACCTGACATACTGTAAGTATGTTGACGTTACTTTTTGTTTTCCTAAATACCAAAATTGCTTTTAATATGAATTTCAATTTTCATCCCTGGCAATTTAGGTGCAAACTGTGTGATAAGTTCGTTAGTTTTATTGTTTATTTCTAAATACTATAGTTTAATTTATAAAAATCAAAATTTTCTATTTTCTTAAAAATATTTAATAATGATATATATAAATTAGAAAATTAATAAATATCTTTAAGAAAATAAAAAATTTCCAAAAAAGCAATACTAAAATGATAAGAAAAAAAAAAGAAAAAAAAAGACGTTGACCCTCTTAATCATCTCAAGTATCATCAATTTTAGGCATATATAAAAAATGTGTCTATATAAGTACATTCAACAAAAACAAAACAAAAATGAAGAAGAGCTAGACAAAACACAAAAATTGTATAAAAACTAAAAAAAAAAAAACCGCTTCACATAATAAACAAAGTGTACATAATTACAACAACAATGATAAAAAATAAAAATTAAAATTAAAAAAAAAAAAAAATAGAATTTTTGTCCTCTTATGCGATTGAAAATTGTTTCAAATTAATGAATGTCCTGCAAAAACTATTAAATTAAACAAAACAAAAAATTGAATTTATGTTATTTACTTAGAATATATAAGAAAAAATTAATAAATTTATTAAAAAATTATATTATTTGGTTGTTTTAATAAAAAGAAAAATCCAAAAAAAAAAGCTTAATGAATATCTCTCTTTAACCCTAAAGCGCAAAACTTTTCTTGTAACACAATAGTGAGTCCAATGCAAAAATTGAATAGACCTTAACAATTTTAAATTTAATCAGACTTATCGATCTATATTCACATACACAATTTTATTGTGCAAAAAATGCTGGAAATTTAAAAGAATCTAAAAGTGCAAAGTTTCATTCAATACCATATCTTTAGCATTACGAAAATTCAAATTCTGTCACTCAAAAAACAGCCGAAAAAACGCTCAAGATGGAAAACGCCCAATTTTTTTTAATTTCATCCATCGAAACGACGTTCCTAAGTTTTTTTTTTAAATTTTTGTTTCTATAATTTTCAACACGTAAACATAAATAAAAGAAACGGTCGAAAAACTTTTATTTTCATAGGAATTATATGCGGGAGTCCACTGGGACTCAATTTTACGTTTGTGTTACAAAAAATTTCACAATACAAAATTGTTGTGAAAAAAAAGTTATTAAATTTTTATTTTTGCTTCTTTTTGTAAAACTTGAAAATTCGAAAAAAACCTCCTGTTGAAAAAGTTTTTTGTTTAAAAGTTATTGATCTTTTCTTGCTGAGCGAAATCTAACGGACTCAGTTATGCGCTTTAAGGTTAAATGTTGAATTCTATATTTACTCTCTATGTCTCTGTTACCTTATCATTTTCAACTATTTTCTGTTGTCCCCTTGGCTTTTCTTCCAGAAAAAGTAAACGTAAAAAAAAATTGAAAACATATTTTTTGTTGTGTGTGGGAAGCAAAAAAAGAATTACAATGTTAATATGTATGGAAATAGAGAAAATAGCGATACACTACGAGTATATTTCTTGAAAATTTTCTTTTTTATTTTTATTTTAAACATTTTGAATAGGTGCAAAGAGCATGTCAGAGCATTTTGACATGTTTTTGATACAAATGTAGAAATTCAACTATAATTACATATGGAAAATGTAATTTGTTAACAACATAATTACATATAGATTGTTGAAAACACCTTTTAAATTGTACAACAGACAGAGATGTTATAAAAAATGTATACAAAATGAAAATAATTACCATGTCACCTTACTTGACATTTTTCAAGTTTTTATTTAATTTCAATTATGGTTAAAGGTGTCTTTTAATTATACTTTTGTTTTTTAAACCGACATATGTATGTATAATTTACATATAAATTATTTAGATCAGTGTAAAACGCACCTTTGAGCCTACATAACGAGAAACTATCAATTAGTCGTTTAATAATAATACCGAAGCGAATAAATGTTTTTCGATTAAAAAAATTCATGAAGTTCGACAAGAAAGTCTTGTTCGTCAAAAATATGTATCCAATTAATTTCTTTGGTGAGTATCATTCCATTCTTTCGGAAAACAAAAACAAAAAAACTGTTTTAGTATTCTCTACGAATGCAACAATTACATGTTAGAGCAACAATAAAATCTTTGAAAATTTGTCGCGTCCATACAAACGATAAAATGGAATGAAGAATAAAATGGAGAAGAAAATGCATAGAAAAGTGTTCAAATAAAATTAACCTAGATCCTACAGTCGTTCATCGAATAAAAAGGCCTATGTATAGTAGGTCTTGTATTCGAGATAATTTTTGAAAATAAAAATATTGTTACGTAAATTAAATTAAATGTAAATGTAAATGTAAACGTGAAAATCTAAACCAATTATTTAGATTAGATAGTTTACCAGAAACTCCAAAAAAGAGTAAACATTTACATACAAACGAGCCACATCGAACTGACATGCACTTTTACAAGGGAAAAAGGCCAAAAACCACAAAAACAATCAAGAGCTTTAATGGATGGGGCAAACGCTTTATAAACGTTCGTCCACTCTGCAACGGGTGCATTGTGTGGTGGTCGTGATACACATTTGAAAGTAGTAGTGCAGTTCTTATTAGGCAAAAGGCCAACAACTCCAAAGAAATTAACGTAAAGCAAAATCAAAATATATCGATGGTTAATTGAGGAAAAGTCCTAACCCTAATTTTTAAAATTTTTCAGGAGAGAGGAAAATCTACACAGCATTTCAACGAAGAGATATGGCAGGGACCGTTTAAAAGCGAGGAAAAATGATATTTTTTCGTGAACATTAGTAAAATAGTGTTGCCAGATTGTTTAAAATATCCCAAATTGAGAGATGTCACAAAAAAAACCATTAATAAAAATTTGATGTTAGGACCTTTTCTCAAATCGATATCTAAAAAAAAAACATTCTCTACCGGTCCTTTCGATACAAGTTTTTTGTTCTCTTTTTTTTATATTCCATTGGTTGGCTTCTCACGTGTCATATAGCCAATTTTCTTGTCAGTCAAACGTCAAACCAATTCACCGTTTTCAGAAATTATCCATCCAGACACTTCTTCTTGTTGTTATGAACTACAAATTCCATTTGCTATTGATAAATAATTATGTTTTTAAATATATATATGTATAAAAAAAACATAAAATGAGCAATGACAGTCATTGCAATAAATACAGATGTAGATATATATAAATAGAAATTATAGCTGTCCGATCAATTTGTTTGGCGACATGTAATTATGTTGCTCTGAAGTGTATAGAAAATTGTGCTGATGCGCGCGATGAAAATTCTATAAACAAATCCAAGTCAATAAACAATGGCCACTATATAAAGTTGACTATAAGAAGGCCAACAAGAATAATAAAAAAAAATAAAAATTACGGTTTTGGAATTGTTTATTTCTGAATTATAATACATACAAGTAATGGATCTACTTTTAAGGTCTTTCCGAGTAGACATGGTTCTGGTATGCGAAAATTGTTCTTTGATTGGATGATGATGTTCCGTATAAAACTGGAAATTAATTATTGTAGGTATATATAAAAAAAATATTTATATTTTATAAAGATGTTTCAATTGTAAGAAGTGACACTGAAGAGACTGCACTAAATATAGTAAATATCTTAAATGTACAAACAAGAAGATGTAATTTGAGTCCAATTGGAACTAAATAGAACTGGTAGTTCTATAATTAGTTGATCACAAAAGTTATTATGTTTTTATAATAAAGATTAGAGTCGTTTGAGGATCCGTAGATTCTCAGGCAAACCGGAAACTTCATAAGTTTCGTTTAATTGCCGAATGCTAGAAAAACGATATCAAATACAAATTTTCGAGAAATAGAAATTAATTTAATTCACTAGAAAAGGGGCCGGTCTAATGTCTAGCTAGAGACTCATGCTTAATGAAATTGAATTTAAATCATTTGTTTAAAGATTAAGTAGGTGTGTATAGCTAACCATATATCTTACTTAAATCAGTATAAAGCCATTTCTCGTTCTTTAAATTTCGAAAAGAACAACACAACTGAATCTCATCAATTACATATTGACTTTATCCAGAAAGGTGTTAGGGCCATGAATTTATTTCACACGTCATTGTCTTCGAAACTAAAGGACTGCATTTTTCATCTCTCTCTATATATATTATGTATAAATGAATGTATACCAGAAGCCGGACCCGTCAATTGTTTTCTTTTGGCCAATATAGTTACCATAGAACGTGTCGGAATATAAAAATAATGATAAAATTGTAGCGACTGAGGAATGCTGAAAAAATGTATAGATTTTTGTTTTTGGGTTTTTGGCGTTAAAGACTTGTCAATGTTGAATTGTCTTTTGTTAGCACCTCGGTAGATGGATTCTCTATATAAATGCGGAAATATTTTTGTATTGGCTTTTCATTGAAATTTTTGCCGCGTCTAACGCTTCTCTCTTCATTTTTATGTTCTTAGGCTCTATAGGTCTAGAAAATAACAGTTGATTGTGTGCTCTGCGTGATTTCTTATGGTTTTATGGTTAAAAACTTATGAAGAGAAACCCTAACGTAATCCATTTAAATGGATTGGAAGCAAAATACAAAAAAAAAAAATCGTCAAAATCTCCTCATGTAAACTTTTTCAGCTCTCCTTTTTATATAATTTGTATATGAAATATATAAGAGGGAAGCTTTAGTTTCATGTAGAAATTTTCAAAATTTTAAAATTGGTTACCCTTTTTGATCCACCATACTAAATAACTATAAAGTATCGATTTTCTTACATGAAATTGAGAAAAGGTCGGGAAAGTGAAGGGAAAGGGTAGGAAGGAGTAGTTTAGTATGGAAGCCGCGTAGTTTTGCTTAGTACTTGTTTTTATTCATTTTCTAGGCTACAAATTTAGGAAGTTTTGGTGTCGGTAGGGTGAACATGACATTTTGCTCAACAGAAAGTTGAGATTACTCAAAAGAGATTTCGAATTTTTTCTTCTTTTTTTTTTTGTTAATAAGAAAGCAACAGATAAAATATATTTTTAGCATAACTAAACGATATATTCTATATATACTCTACAAGTCTACATCTACAGAATCCTTCAAAAAGCTAAACAGATTTTCTTTTGTTTTAATCGTTTTTTTTTTTAATTTCTTTTTTTTCTGTTCTTTTTTATGGAAAACAATTGAACATCACCTCAATCTCAATATCAGAATGTTTTAATTTTTGGAAAAAAACACCATTGCCGACGACATTTTTCGCATCGCTTATGGCGATCAAATTGGGACAAAAAAGTGCCGCGCTGTTAAATTGTCGTAAAAATTAAAATTCAAAATAATAAATGGAATTCATGTCGTTAAGTGGTTACATATTTATTGCAAAATAGAATTGTAAGGTTTTTTTTTTTTGTTGTTGTTTTTATACACAATTTCCAACTATCTTCCGGTAAATTAATAACGTGACATTTACGTGTCAAAAGAAGAAAAAAAAGACTTCTCTATTCCGCTTGACTTCTTTCATTTTATTATATTTAAATTAATAAAACAAAATACCTTATCATATGCACGAAAATGTATTTACAAATAGCCCTAAATTATAGTTGAACGGTTTGGTACCAATTTACTGTAGGTATATATAAAAAAAAACAGAAAAATTAAATTTTCCAAAAAAATGATACACACAATCTGCCGTCTATCATATGTCTACTTTTGAAAATAAAATAATAATAGTCCAAATTATCATACCAAATTGACCATTTGGAGTCGATTTAACACAAACAATACAATGGTAACATTAGGCATTTAACACCAATTATATTATGAAAACTATAATATATACCTTCAGCTTCCTGGGTTATAAATTCATAGGCGTTTTGCATATATAATTGGAGGTAATGTTTGAATAAAAAAAAATACTTTTTTTTTTTTAAAGGTTGGGTTACATTTGCATTTTTCTAAATTTTTGTAACAAAAATTTTGACTCGAGAACGCAATAGACTGTATAAACATAAACTAATTTGATTTTATTACGTAGGCAAGAATTTCTTACGCACAGTTGCAGACCATTTCGGATTTAATTTACATATATACAGTAGAACCTCATTAATGTGGACCACCCATCATTAAGCCGAACTTCGCGTATACCAAACAGGAGTTTTCAAAAAAAAAAAAAAATAAACAAAAAAAACCAAAAAACGCGATAAAAAAGCTAAATTTCAGGTGCTTTTGTAAACTACACATTTATCGCACTTCTATTGTTTTTTTGTGAGAATACAAATTACATTGACCTTCAATCAATCGCTGCGCTTTACATCTTATGTCTTGTATAACACGGTAATTTTATTTTATTGTGATTTATGTGTTAAGTGATTCCTTACAGTTTCCTTATTGTTTTAACTATTCCTTTACTCATTTTTTAGATAATTTCTTTTAATCCGAACTTTTATTACTCCGGACGATCTAGAGTCCAATTAGCCCGGTTTAACCAGGTTCAACTGTATATTTATGTACACGACAGCTTAGAAGAGGGCTATTGTGAGGTCTTGCGCCATTCTACGATAATTGAACTTTCAAAATTATTGTAAATTTAATTAGAAAGGCTTGGAGCTGTTCATATTATTTATCAAATCACAAATCGGTTACCGATAACAGAAAATCACTAGTAGAACGATTCCAAATAAATAAAAAGACAATTAATTAGAAGAAATTTCAACTGATCGATTTTGAACATGGAAGTGAAATGCCGAAAATAGAATTTATTACGTCGCAATTTAAGAGGAGATCAATTAGCTAGATTTTACAACTGAATTTGCAAAAATATTGAAACATTTTATCACCATTTAAAATTCCCGGCTAAACGGCTGAAGCTGTAGCGTTCTAATTTTAGTATTCCTAGAATAAGATCTCAATTGTTTTTGAAGCAAATCGAACCAATTAGGAGATGAGAGTAAATTTTGATATAAAACATTCATTTACACCAAATATATTCGGAATATTCTGTTCCCCGCATGGGACAAAATTCGTAAAAAAGTAACGAAATAAGAGAAACATGTGAAATTAAAGATGTAGTACGATGGTCTAGATCTAGACAATGAAGACGGGAATGAGGGGACCACGTTAGTAGAATGGCCAACAAAAGGATCGTGAGGAAACCCAAAAAAAACGTTTTTACCAGTCATGGACGTCTCGATCACAGGAGAAAAGTGTATAAGAAAACAACAAGACTAATACTAATAGAAGAAGAAGATATTCGGAATAGACAAAAAATTATAGAGAATTTAAAAAAAATTCAGATTTCATTAATAGACCAAAAAAGTTGCACGGAATACCGTTATGGCGCTGCAATCTATTTCATAAATTATTATTATAATTCAATTTACTCAATATTTTTGTTGTTGTACAGCAAAAATGGATAAGGACACATTTATAGATAATAAAAAAATAAGAATTTCTTTGGTAGACCATAAAGTTCTAAACTCAACCTTTAATGTTCTACATTTGATTTTATATTATTTTTCTAATGCGTATATACCAATTGCATGGTCAATGGTCAATTGAACTGACTATAGGTAAATTTATGCTGGTTTTAAAATTAAATCGATACAGTTGTCTATTTAGTTGGCTTTTCTCTGATTATTTACTATACGTTTGAAATATTATATTTGATGTAATTGTGTATTAGCCTTTGAGCTTTGTACTTTGTAAATAAATAATAACTCAAAAAAAAAAAATATTATTCCATAAATTGAAAAAAAAATCCTCCTCTTCCCTTATATTATGTAATACTTTTTAGGCTTCATCCACTTCCTCTGTTTCTGTATATATGTAGGTGAATAAACGTACATTTAATTCCAATATATAGAAAAGGAGTTTTCTTATGTGTAAATGTTAAAAAAGCATGCAATCTGATAACACACACATAACGTGTGACAAGAAAATTTCCTCAAGGAATTTTTTATTATACAATAATTTTGCACATACTTGCCTCATATTGTACGGTATGTATGTATGTATGTATGATGTACCCAACCGTACATTTTATAATATAATATCATGTGTGCATCTCTCTATCGTATAGGTTTGTTTGAAACATTCCTTGACACCGTCGATAAGATCGCAATTTCAACATATTTTTAGCACATATAGGTAACAAAATATATTGAGGTGCGGGAGTGGCTTTTGTTTGTTAGTAATTTTCAAACTTCCTGCTATTGTTTTAAAGTTGGGTTTATCGTTTACGTTTATATATATAAATATATATATGATATGATGATAATGAAGATGTGTTGGCTGTTGGATGAGTAAATAACCAGAACAAATTAAATGGCAACAGAAGTCACATATCGTTGGCAAATTAATGTCAATTTAGATTAAACGAAATTGTTATTGATTATATTTGAATGGAGTTATATAATGTTCTTATAAGCGCTATAAAGTAATTATTTAATTTTATTTTTTCTCAAGGTAATATTGTTAGATCCGTTTTCAGACACTCATTTTTGATATATTTTATTTGGTTTAATCTCTATAGATCTGTCCGCATTCATTAAGTATTAAGAAATAAGTTTACTAACAATTTTGGAGAACTATTGCTATTCAAAAAAATGTTGTTTAATTAAAGTAGATATTTTTTACAAAAAATTGCACTCCCAGTTCAATAATGGACTATCTCAAAAAAATGATTTTTTGAGCTAAGAATGCCAAATTAGCTTTCAAATGAGATGTTCATTGCTTTTGAACTTAAAAAATGTTGATTTTATGATATTTTTTGTAATTTTTCAATTATGTCTCATTTTAATTTATTTTCAAATTTGTTATAACGAGACATTTCGTATTTAATTCGTGCTCAGAAATTGTTTAACAAAAATTAAGAAAAAAACATCGTGGAAATGTAGTATTTGTAAAAAAAGAAAAATATTTGAGTCAAATGTTTAAAGTCGATTATCTTAAAATGACTTTTTTTGAGATAACCCATTATTGAACTGGGTGTGCGAAATATAGTAGGTTAATAATAGGGCAATAGAATAGGTTTAAGACATTTTTTTATGAAAAAGTACAATTCATATGAATTAATTTGTGTTTAATTTTTATTTTTTATTGCCAAAAAAAAATAGGTGGGAAAAAATAGAGCTGAATATAAAACCATATTAAAACAAAAAATTAACCAAATTTATTATTTTATTCACTCTTTTGCATGGTACATAATGTATTATGGGTAGTATATGTGAAATGCAGACAAAAATACTGATGAAAATTTCATAGTCTTTCTTACACTTCAACTTTAACAGATTACAACAAAACAAAACCGATATTCATCACGCCTTTATACATAAACTACAATTTATTATTTTATTACATTACATTTATTGAAAAAGAAATATTTCCAAACAATAAAATATCTAATTTTATAGGCGTCAAATAAATAAATTTTTCCGCATTTTAAAATAAAATTACCACCCCCCAAAATAAAAAAAAAGACCGTAGTAATAACAGAAAAAGATTCATGCAATGTAAATGTATAAATCCCCTCCGTGTTGTCGCAAATATCCCTCAAACAACGGAAACAAGACGTATCAGCAGAGTGACATTTTCTTTTGTACAAAGAAAAATAAATTATCAATATGATTATTTGAAATGTTATATAAAATTTTCGGTGGGTGGTCCCCGATTACGACAAATGTTCTCCAAGAAAGAAAAAAAAAATAACAGAACCATTTTTTTTGGTGGGATGAGGTAAACAGATAAATATAAAAGTCTGCACGAATAGGCACCAAAAAAAAAGGGTTAAAATATTGTACAGTTATTCTCTCCCCAAAAATTTCGGTTAAGTTGACACTAAATTTGGTTTTGTCTATCAAAATGTATTATTATTATTTTTATTATTATTATTATTATTTAGATTGTTTTTTAAAAATAATAACGGGTAATATAGAATAGGTCTGGCTGGGTATGCCAACTTTATGTGTGCATGTACATAGGTAATATATAAGTAATTACATACACACACATAAATTTATTTAATATTATACACATTTATATACCTATATGTATACGAGTATATAAATATTAAACATTATTTGTTCCGTCAAATCAATTTCCCAGATTTTCCCCATAAATTCCCAGCTGACATCATCTTTTTTACAACTATTTTCTAACGAAATGCACCAACCATAATGATCGATGGTCGCCGACACTGTTTTTTTTTTTTGATAAATATTCGAAAAACCTAAAAGGGAACAAAAAGTTGTTTGAACAATGCTCCCCTAGTTTCGAATCTAAGCTTAAAGGGGAAAATGAAGAAAATCTGAAGGATAAATATTATCTTAAAATTAATTTTTTCGCTCACCCGTCTCTTCGGTTTTTAGTGGGTTTTATTTCCGAGATCATTTACACACACACACACACACAAAGGTTAAATATACATATTTTGTGAAATTTTTGTTTTTATTTCTTTTTAATTTTGTTTTTTTTCACTTACAACAACACTTGAAACACTTGTCACTTAGACGCGATATGATTTTAACTAATAATTAATTTATCATTATTTTAAAGAGAACCGGTACATTACATTTAAAGAAAATAACTAAATAATTTTGATTTAAAAATGTCCGTTCTACAACGCACTATATGAAACAATTCACCTTCTCCTTCAGTATTGAAGTTTTTTACCGTTTTTTTGTTAGTTGGTTGCAATTAAATATCTGTCAGAGTAATCCGTCTAATAATTGATAAGCAAAAATAATATTACCTGCTCAAATATATACACTAAGGTACAAAAATTATTGGACACATAATTTTTTTGTCTTTTTTAAAAAAAAATTTTTTTAGTTTATTATATACATACATACGTACATATCTAATATATAAATTATTTCGTTACGTATCAGAAACGGAAACAAAAATTCACGTTTTATTTGAAAAAAAATGACATTTTTTTTTTTTTTTGGTTTTCCAACATCAAATGACAAAATAGAATCTACGGTAATAATATATGGATGTATATATAAACTATCAACGATTATGTGATTTGGTTAATTTTCGTGCTTCATCTATTATCATATTAAATTAATCAATAACCAAACTATTTATGTATCGATTCTGATTAAGCAACAAGAAAATAAAATAAAAAATACTAAAAATTATTGCTAAACTGGTCAGATAATGTAAATTATGACTAAATTTTCACATAAATTCTAATTTACGTTCATTTCAAAATCATTAGCGTTTAATTTAACGTTTAGTTTATTATTTCCATTGAATAAATCAATCAACGAATTAAATATATCAACATCACCATATGCCATTCTGTTTGCCGTATAAAGTATCGTTTTTGTTTTGTTTTTTTTTTATTTTTATAAAAAAAATTAAAATAAAACATCTGAATAAAACATATGACAAACTTTTCCGAAAACTCAAACAAAAAAGGAGCTCATTGAAAGTCAATCAATTAATTACAACGAATAATAATTATCCTTCGGTTGTTTTGTACATAAAATGTAACTATAATTTGTGGTAGCTTGTTATAAGGTAGCCTCTAGTAGTTTTATTTCGATATTCTATGGTAGTTTATTTTTGTTTAAATGTATGTTTGACTGCTGTTCGTTCGGGCTGGTGTATACATAGTAGCGTAATTTATTTTCTCAATTAAATTGTAAAATATACCCGCGCTACTTTGATGCTATACAAGGAATTCTTTTTATTTAGAGTAATCGCACCGTAAATGATTCTCAAGGATTAAAATTAATCATCGATTTTATCAATAAGATTGATTGATCGAGATCATTTAGTTATGTCATATTATAATTAGAATTTACGTTTTTGCCATTACTTCCTTGTATTTCGTTAATATGGGCACGGGCAGGCAGAAAGAGGGGCGATTGGCTCTCGATTGACCAAATATTAATTTTCTGATAGATATTGGAAGCAGCTAACTGTTCCGGTAATTTAGAAGATATGAATTTTTTAGGGAACTTCTACTATATCGAAAATTTAAGGGATATGTAAGGGAAAATTGGCAAAATTTGAAAAAAAAATTATTTTTTCCCGAATTCCAGAAATTTGATTTTAAAATTAATAATCTTAACGTTTTCAATCAATTTGCGATGATTTCAAGTGATTTGTATAAAATTTCGCATGTAACTCAATACTGACATAAAAATGTTATAAGCCCTACAGTTTTATTATTTCTCAGAGCTTAACTGAAAAAACTTAATGAATTTTTGAAATTTGGCAGATAATTAATCCTCATTTCATTTGCAATCAAAAGATTGAAAATATCTTGAAAACTTTTAAATTTGTATCACCTGGAATGTAAATAATGTACTCGGTCGATGAAAAACACTCTATCTCCCCTAAATTTTAACCGATTTTAAGTTCCAAAGACGCCATAAAATTGTGGATATTGGAGCTACCATGTTCATTAAGTCGATTCCATTTATCTAAATTGGTTTCCGAGATATTGGCAAATATTTGTAGAGCACCCTGTATCTTTCACACATTTACTATAAAACACCTGAAAACGGCTTGAATTGCGATCCAAAAATTAAATTTCCTCTGGAAACATTTTAAATAAATACTTAACGACAAGATAGACCTAGATCCGATTAGATTTGTGAGAGCTTGGTTCTTATATAGCCCTATAGATCTATTACACTATACCTCTAGTTTACAATCCCTTCTTTCAATGCTTCTTGCACAAGAGTCTAGTCTTTACACCTAACATCTAATAAATACATCGTTGGATTCGTATAAGACTCACCTTTAATTAGTGTATTTCTTCACAAAAATTATTTCTCCAATGTAATAGGTAAAGTCATATTGATTAACTCATCTAGCCACTTATGTACATAATATAATTTATAAAAATCACTTAGCTCATTTTCGTTTTATAGTCTATAAATTTGTTAGTCGATACGCCCTCTCAATTCTCGTATATCATCGAGAAAAATTCAATAAATTACGTTAATCCAAGGATGCATCATATACTTTATCAAAATGTTCAAATCTGGTGCCACCTTCGTCGTTTTACAAAAGTAAGTAACTCTGTTAAGATGGTAATCTTCACTATACCATATACATACATATGGTCTCTGATACCGTTCGCTATACTTTTTCTGATAAATTAATGAAAAAAAGAAATAAAAACGTAAAACTCTGTCTCTAAATTACTGTGATGTGATTTGATAATCCACGACTTTTTATAAACGAAAAAAGAAAGAAAAAAAAAAAAAAAAAATTAGAAAACCAGATCTGCCAAATAAATTTGTGTTTATTATGTGTTTTTGATGGTTCTTCAAGAGAGATCCAAATAAGCAGTCATTTCGATGACGACAGGAAGGTGTAAATAACAATCTTTAAATGTTGTTGGTTGAAAATTGATATCTTTTTGAATTTGGAATTACTCAGAACAGTGAATTTACAAAATAAATTAATCTCAGCATCCGTTTTATACCTTGTACGGTTGTATTTTGAGATTGTATAAAAAAAAAAACGTCATTTACACGATAATCTCAACTCAAAACCAAAAAAAAAATCCATTTTTATTTCGAAAATCAGTAGCCACACAAATGTGGTGTATTATTTTAAACTAATGTTGTTTTTTGTCATTTTATACTGGAATTTAAGATATTTAATCTTACCGTCAGAGGCGTTTTAAACAATTTATTGCCATCTAATTGATAATGTCTGTCGTTCAATATAAATCTTTTCTTGAAAAAGGCGAGGCGAGAGTCCGTTTCGTTTTTAATATGTTAAAAAAAAAAAATAATCAATTTCGATGAGAAAATCATTTTGTTCTCAAGGTGTTGTGGGAAATATGTTTTTACACTAAAATCAGGGCTGCAATGATTTTTAACAAAATTAACGAATCCTGGCAATTTGGTACCGTAGATTGCCGAATAGAATACCTCCAATAATGGTACACTATTAGGTAAAATTTGAGAAATAGTATACCGTGGGTGAACTATTTGGATTTAATCTCATCATTTTGAGGAAAAATAAAAATCAAAAATACCGCCATAATTCTGCTGTCAAATACAAAGTTTTTTCTTAAATTACTCTGACCAAGTGTCAAATGGCAACACCGTCAAATCCGTATACCTCTCCAAATATTGTACCCTGGTAAACTATTTCGATTTGTATATCAGGGTTAAAAATTAGCATTTTCCATATAGTGTACCATGGTATTATAATCGGCACTGTACGGTATATGTAATATGAAAAAGTTTGAGGAGAGACACACTCCACAGTACTTTTTATACTAAAATCAAATTGTTTTGTGGTTCCATTATATGAAGCGTGAAAATGTTGAAAAACTGTCATTAAAGATTGATTTCTCTGATCATCAGATGCTTAAGATTATTAGAAACTAGCAGTTCACAAAACTGCAAAAGAGTCACTAACAACTGAATGAAGTCTATGTCCAATGCTCAAGTTCGTCTTGTCAATCTTGAGACTAATCCGTCTAACTCAGTGGTTGCCAAAGTTTGAGCCTCGGTGCCCTGGGAAGCAATAAAACAAAAGACTTGTAGAGTAATCTGCATCATTCTCTATGTAATACCTGAAATTCTTCAAATTTTCTGGTGGTTCAATACTTTTACTCGGTAAGTCAGGAATTATTCATTCAATCATCATGAGACTATTTAAAAAAAAAATCTTTAGTCATTTTGAAGAAACCGAATTAAAATTTGGCGGTTTTTTTAAAAAATTTTAAATTTCTTATTTTTAAAGATGTGATCCTGAAATTTGATTTTTTTATATAATTTTGAATATGCAACATTATTTACCAAACAAAATATTAAAGGGTTAACTTTTTCGAAAAATGTTTGTTTGCCAAATAATGTTATTTATTTTTATCTTTTACTTATGATTAGTCATGCATTGATTTAGAGAAGAACGCCATGGGAAAACCTCAGGTCAAAAAAAACGTAGAGAGTCGGAAAAGTTTGAAAACCACTGATCTAACTAATTCTCTTAGACATGTCACAAAATGGAACTACTATACATAATACAACCTTGAGATGGTGAGGTAAATACAAAAAAAATTGGAGACAGTTAGTTTTCAGATGGTATGACCACATCAGCTGTAAGAATTTTGGTTTTCTCTCGACTGCCTTAATAGCCGACAAATTTATAAAAAAAGGGGGAAAGAAAACCGAAGCGATCTGTAGGTGAGTTTGTTTTTTTAAATAAATATATTTTTTTTATACACATAAACTCACCCGATCGCCCAAAAACCCACCTAAATCCCACATCCCATTAGTTCCTTTAAAAACCACCGGCGTGAGAAACGAGCGGAAAAAGAGAAAAAGAAAAAGGAGGGAGAAGCGTGGAGGCAGGCAAGAAAGAAAGACGTGCGAGGACTTTTGAATTTTTGTGTTACGGAGTTTTTTTTTGTGGAATAAAATAAATACGGATTAAGAAGTTATAGTTAAGAAAAAAGAGGAAAAAGAAGAGTGAACATTTAAGTGAAAGAAAGAAGTGAAAGGATAATAATGCGAGCGCCCGAACGTGGCCGCGCCACAAAAGTTCTGTAGTAAAGGTATTCGGCGGCAATCACACCAAATCCTCCCTATCGGATCCCGGAACAGAGCACCATAACGCCTACAGGTCGCTACGGTAAGTACGTTCCGTGAATTCCAAGCATTCATATATACGCGTATTTCCTCGCCGCAATCACTGGCCCGGTGTAAGGGACCAGGCGACTTCATTTTTATACGATCGAGGGAAGACCAAAGGGACAAACCTAAAATCTTACACAGCACGAAAAATAAGCAAAGAAAATAAATCCTGTACGGAATTTTTAACTTTTTTTTGTCCTTTAGACTTAGAACGGATTCGATTGTACATCAGTGGCCAACACATACATTAAAATGAAAATATTTGCCCACAAAATCTCACAAATAGATAAATAACCCTTTTCCGGAAAACATATTACAACCATAGGGCGAGAATAATTACGATATATGGAACGCACCGCATCTGCACCTGAATTTTCCATGCAATAAATCAAAAAATTAAGTTTTGTGTCGGAAGTATAATCCCATAAATTATACAAACTGAAGTAGACATATTTCATATAGAGACTTTTCCCTATTTCTCATGTTCCCTATATATATACAGAGGTGAATTAAAAATGTGACTATACCCTATGCTTCTAAAATAAATCTTTTTTTCTATAATTAATAAATGTCCTCAGATAAAAGCATCAAATTATAAATAACTATGGCAAATATTTTGTGGCACGATAACTGCTGGATGGATATAAGAAGGAATAGCGCTGCTATTATTTGTTGGCTGGGGGAGGGATAGCTACAAGAAATACTTCTTTTTTGGGGGTTTTTTTTTTTTTTGGGGAGGGGGGTTGGGTACACCATTTATTGTGCCATTCGGTGACTGTCGCTAATTTTTTCTATTTTACCATCGTAACCCGTGCGCTTTTGTATAAAAATTCATATTTATGTCCTGGGTACGTACAATATTGGGGATATTTTAATTTGACATGAGAAAAACGAAAATCATTTTAAACACTCAACTATGCTGGCAAACTGACACAAAGGGGTGAACTGTCACTGGTTGTAGTGTGTATAGTCTATGTCTATGTAGTATACTACTACGGAAGATAGTTTGGATTGGTATATAAGCCTAGGAAAATAAAATCACCCACCTCATACTACGGAAGAAGAAGAAGAAAAAAAAATAGTTTGAAAATAGAAAATGTGATTTTTGTAAACTTTTATTTTAGATTCCATACAGATAAAATCCAAAATCCAACCATTTTGGGTGAGTTCGTGATCGCGTTTTTCGATTTTGTTTTTTTTTTTTATATTATTTTTATTGTAAATTCGCTGATTAGATAAAATGAATTTCGAATTTGGTTGAATTTTTATGTTTATTTTCTACTTTATATCCACCAATGTTGTTCATTTTCATTCACCACTGAGAAGTCAATTCGTTTCCTTACTTATCTTTTCCTTCCTATACATATACATATATATATGTAGGTACCTACATTGTTACTTATACACACACAAAAAAATAAAAAAAAAAATAATAAGTTTTTCCATGCCATTTCAAGACATCATGACAACTTGCAGTTTATAATGCATTTTTCGTTCCATTAAAATATCAATATACATATATACATACATACATAAGGTAAGATATAGCTACTTACATATACAGCAACGTATGGCATGATGTCTTTTTCCTGTATTTTGCCTTTTAATTAGATTAAAATAAAGTTTTAATTTGATTTTAAAATTGTTTAATTTGAATAATTTACAGTTGAAAATTGTTATGCGACAATTTTCGACGGTTTGCTTCCTTATAGGTTAAATTGCTCTAAAATAAATTGTCGTGAACAATTAGACGAGAATGTTTGCACAAAGATATGTATTATGATAAAAAAAAACAATTTAT
>JANSTT010001597.1:0-34177 GCA_026745375.1 Platyura marginata
CTAACCACGCCCAATCTTGCTTGACTTCGGTGATCAGACGAGAACCGGTATATTCAAGATGGTATGGTCGTTGCCAACAGAAATATTTTTTCTCATATTCTAGGAGAGCCGACAATAATACTAAACATGTCTATGATGATATGTTATTAAAAGATAAAGAAGAGAATAAGTAAAGATTTTCTCATATTAAAATTACAACTAATTCGGTATTGGCGACTAATGTTTGAAAAAATTCCCAGTCAAGTAATTTATAATTATAAATATTTACGGGAGACGTTACAAATTCATCCAACGGTAAATAGTCAAACAATAATCGAACATATCCATCTAATGAAATAAAACAAAAAAAAAAAAAGAAGAAAATTCACGAAATACACCTACAGTCAAACCTAACCAACTGCCTAAATCTAAAACAAGGAATTTCTATAGGACCTGCGCATGATATGGCCACAACAGTTACTATAGAAATATTATCCTACACCAAACATGATCAAACATATCTACATTCTAAAATTTGTCAGTTCAGAAAATGGTTTTCAGTGAAGAAACTGTGGAAATGTTTTCTGAATATTCAGATGATGTTATTGGATTCGACTCCACATGGAAATTAAATAAGTAAAGCATAACCTAATTACAAAATCAATGTTTAGACATTAAAAACATTTTTTTTTTCTAGTTCAGTAAAATTACAATCGGTTCAAATCGAAACAGATCCATTACCAAAAAAAATCAATCAATCTTGTGCAACCAATGAATTAAAGGAAGTAGCTGTAATGTATCAATGTTCATTTCAATATAAATTTAGGTTTAATGAAAAAAAATAATAATAATAATTACTAAAGGTTCAAACGGAATATGTGACTACTTCCACATCAGGTGCAGTTAATGAAAAACATCTAGCCCAATGGTTACACAAAATATATCCAATGGTTGAGGTGGAACTTCTTAAAGGTGTTACAGATGTGTCGGACTTATACAGTTTTAACTATCAAAAGGAGTTATCGGTTTATTACTTTCAAACTGTGAATGTGGGTCATATTGGTGATGGAGAGAAGGTAAAAAAAAGTTTTTTTTATTTTCTGTCCATAAAATAGTTCTTAAAGCGTATTTCGATAAGTGAGAATTTATTAGATTTTTAAATGAGAGAATATTCCTCAACACTTATTTTGGATCTTTTTCGATACAGACAGAAATATTAACGAAACATCTGACACATGGAGCTGCTGCTTGGCTATCGGTTTCAGTACAAAATGCTCCAATATTAGCTGTAGCCGGTTCACCAGTTCATGATACATGGTGTGATCATTCAAATGCCGAAATTAAATTTTTTTGGCCGAAGAGGTTTTCAACAAATTTATTTATATAAAACATCAAATTACATTTGGCATGTTGAACATTTTTTTTTTCAGAAATAAAATTACTGGTTACATTCTATACGAAGAATTGAAGGCATTCGCAATGAAATCCTGCATTGAAACATTAACGACGAATCCATTTAACAAAGATATGATTGGTGGCGGAACAGTTACTGGTTAAATAATAAAAATCATTTTTGTTTTTTTTTTTAATATAAAAAACTTCTCCCAAATCATTTCATGTTTTAGGTGATTTGTATGTTTGGCTGTATGAAATCAAAAATGATGGTGGCAATATTAGTGAAATATTCTCGGATACATCCCAATATGGTAGCATCGTTGGTATAACATGGATGAAAGCAAAAACTATCAGCAATGAATATGAATTGTTGAGTTGTCACAAAGATGGTTACGTTTTATTATGGAAAATTGGCAAACAAATGATTAGAGATCGAATGTAAGTTAAGACAATAATTAGTAAATTAAGAGAATAATTCAGAGTCTAACTTTATCAATCCACCTAACTCCTCCTTAACTGAACACTGATAGACAGTGGAGCAATTTTCAAAATAGCAATTAATTAACTTTGTATTACTTAATTAAGCGCTAGAACTGTTCATTTTTCAATTCCACGATTTCACTTCTAGATTTACCATCAAACCTAGAGGCAGCAAAACCATCATATCAACATTGTCAGCAATAGTTGCCGTTTCAAATACTGAATATATTGTCGGTACGGAAGAAGGAAAATTATTGCTATGTTCCATTACACAATCTCTGTCGTATTCTGGTTAGTTATTCTTCTGCTTCATCTTCATTTTTGAGCAAAAATTCAAATTTTCTTTCAGATAGTAGACAAACATTGGATCCAATAATTACCGAACTTGAATCACACAAATTTTCTGTTGCATCTCTATTGAAAACAATTCATAACAATCAACTGTTGGTAATTAGCTCAGATATAAGTGGCGAAGTATATTTCCATCAATCAGATGAGGTGCAAGTTCCAAAATTATTAATAATTTCTAATTGAAAATTTTGTTTTTAAATAGTTTAGTGAACCGTGGCAAACTATTAAAATGCCGTTACCATTTAAAAGTAAAATTGTCTGTACGCCAGATTATGATCATATTTTAACCCCAGGTGCGGACGGTTCTTTGGAAATATTTACGCAAGTTTTTTCATTTCTTATCTTTACTTGTTTACATGGAATCTTAATTTTTACAGAATAAGCTCAGCTACAAAGAAATTGATAGACGGCAATATTAGTGGAGTTGGAAATGTTATTGCAATTAGCGAAAATGGGTAAGTACCTAATACATAAATTCGATAAGCATTTTCGCATTTTCGATAAGGTTTACTGTTTGAAATCGTTGATATTATCGAGGGGTTGGTACACTATGGGTTGCTGCTGTGGGTTTTAAATCAGAAAACTTCTCTAGTGATGAAATTAGAAAAATGAAGAAACAGGATATAGAAAAAATCATATAGAAATGCAATAATTTACCCTAGATTGTTTTGAAAGAATATCGATAGGATTCCAGCACCGGCCAGAAATTGATTAAAACAATCTAATTTTAGGCACTGGACAGTGACTGGATGCTACGAGGGAAATTTTCAACTATTCCAAATACAGGATGAATAGAATCAATTATTTAATTAAGACTTAAGATATCATCTAAATCAAAATTATCATTTTCAAATAAACGATTGGCTGAGTTTAAACATTCTGAATTTGATGTAGTCAAAGTATGCTTACTTGAAGATTGAATGTCTTGCGATGGAAGCTCAAGAGGTAATTGTAGTGTTGATTCTTCATTGTCGCTATCAGTGTCATTTTCATCAATATAATTTGACCATTTTGAATTTTGATTTAAATTTTTTGATGATTTTTTAACGACATTTGTCTGAACAGATTGGATTGGATGGATTAGATGTTCCGAAAAATGTGTCACACCAGACGGATTCGTCAGGTCTCTAAGTGAATCTTTCTCTATTGTTGAGGAATCATTTATGGTATCCTCTTTAGAAACGATATGATTTGTATCATAATCCTGCGATTTACTATGAAAACTATTTGTCATCTTCCAGCGCTTCTCAGAATTAGACTGAATTAATAGATTTCTCTTTCGCTTCGGTTGTTGATTCTCACATCTGAATAATTCTTCAGGTATATTATTCTCATTTAAATTATCTTCAATCTCTACAAAGTCATCCCATTTGCTGATCTCAATTGCCGTTCCAGTTCCATCAATGTCACATTCATTTGCAAGATTTTCCTGTTTCGAAATCACATTTGTTGGATTATTTACAACGGCTGTTGCAATATTTTGCAATAAAATATCTTCCCTTTGTTTAGATTCATTTAGCTTTTGTACATGAATTCGACATTCTTTGCCAGTACCACGTCCAAACTCTTCCCGGAACGTTTGTTTTTCGCCACAAACTTTGCAAATCCACTTTTTTGCCTTTTTGACAATATCGACCTATCAAGTAGAAAGATCGAAAACCTTTTAGAATTTTGCCATACGATGATAACATGTTTAAGCAGTTCTTAAAAGATTCATAGATAAGAACAGTGGAAAATAAGTAGCAGAAGTAAAGACTTTACTAGGCAATGAACAACCGGAATATGTTGGATGAATGACACTGTTTTAAGGAAAATCTCAATGATTTTACCTACATACATAATTATCGAAATTAATCGAATAAAAGACAGCTCAAGAGTGACCAGTTGGTTCTTTCTAAGACTAACTAGGCAGGATACACTAAGGCCCACAAAGAGCTGTTTTTAAGTACTTTCGAATTTTAAAAATTTCAGGATTTTGTAAGCCTTAAAGTTTATATTTTATAAGTGCTAAATGAAAAATTAATTATTCAGGACATTTGGAGAAAAATCTTCTAGAGGAAATGCTTCATATATTTCTTCTTCTATTGAATCAATCATTATTTATACCAAAATTATTTTTATTTTGAAAAAATCGCAATTTATAAGTATATAGTAAAAGTTTAAACAAATTCAAGAGAAATCTAGAATCTTTCGTAGAACTATTAAATAATAAAAATAATACGAAGGAAAATACTTACTTGAAATATGGTACAACTATAACACTGGACCACATGGAGTTCTTGAGTCATTTTCTTTAGGTTTTATGGGCAATTAAAGCAATTTTTTGCTTTAAAAACCGTTAAAATCTTGCGCTAAAACATAAAATTTGTAAGAAATTACGGCCGGTGCAATTAAAATTAATGACAATTAATTTCGAATTTTCGAACATTATCATGACATTTAGGGTTGCCATTTTTTCCTTTTGCCATAGATCAAACAAGATTGCCAACGCTAATTGTACAAAGTTTAGTGGATTTTAAAATGGATGGCTTCGTCCACAATAAGCTGTCAACAAATGTCATTAGATGATTATTCGCCTATTTTTTTTCCATTCCAAGTGTATGCAAAATTTTAAAAGTTTATTTGATAAAATGTAAAATGTACAAAATTAATTAAAATTAAATCGATAAATTGAATTAATAACAATTGTGATAAGCACAGTACGTGTACAGTTTCGAATTGTACAAATTGAGTGTACGCAAATTGGTAAATTGTGTGATATCGAATGATTATTTGTTGTGTGTACGTACAATCGCGTATACATCGCAAAAATATTTTTTGCATTTTTTTCTACCAAGCTGGAGAACAAATTCGGTGATCGCTATTTAAGTTTAGAAGATGAACAATTTACCCAACATGTGGATAAAGATATCAATGATTACATAGCACGTCGTACGGAAAATAGGTATGTATATTTATTATTTAAAGTAATTTATTTCCAAGGACAGTCATTATTAACTATAAGTACTTTACATGATATTTTAATAAATAGCCATGAATTAAATTTGTGCAAGGTCTTTGCCCCTTGTTTTGTACAGTTAGAGAATATCATAATTTCTACAGAGGATTAGTTTGTTTTTTTTTTAAAGAAATCCAATACAGTACCATTCAAATTGGCATTAGCATAAGGTTCACAATATCAAATTGGCATCACAACCGTTATTTGATGTCAGAGTGTCTTCAGGCGTTTGTTTTGTTTCTTGACACATTTCACACTTCAAGAAGTGATATTTGGTTTTATGTTACGACATCACTCACTATTTAAATTGTTCCATTTCGCTAATCGTATTAATAAAATCCAGGAAGAATGCATCGTTTTTGTAGATATTTTAAAGAGTACGGTTCACAAAGAGAAAGTACCTCCTATAACTACTTATAACCAACCTACCTAACCAAGAAGAATACCTTGCAAGATACATAACGGCAAAGCATGACTAGTTTCGTTATGTAAAATGAGCTTTTTTTCTGTTTGTTATATTCACACAAATTCATTACGGAGCAGGCAGAGAGCCATAAATTTTGCAACAATATAAATGTTTTGTTTTTACTTTCGTTTGAAATTTTATAATAAATTTTACCTGTACATTACTACAACAACAACAACAACATCATCGATTAAGTCTTTACATTACATAGTGTATTTGTATGTAATATAATATGAAGAGGAAGTATAGTTGTACTAGATCATGGGGTACTGTTTCGACCACTTTGTTGTATAGTCTAGGAAATGTCTAGAAGACCAATAGCAATCATAAGAACTGACTTATCTTTTGATTGACGGTTGACGTATTGCCGGTTTCTACATATGGAATAGAGAAACGTGCCATCAAAGAGAAAATGCAAATTCAACAACATGTGACTGACCGTTACTAACCTGACTTCTTGGACATTATGTAAAATGTGATGATACCATCAGGCTCTTACTAAATAAAATAAAACTTATCGAATTTTAAATACCTACGGTTTATGATAATGAGAGGAGTCATTGAATGCGGTTGTTCTTCTGACCAATTTGGCCAATAAGGCATCCTTAAGATTGAAATCATTCAAATGTTTTTTTTGTTATTGTCACACCCTCTCCGTTATAGATTTTCCTGGATATTTTTCTAATTGGAGTAACTCTGAAATTAGTTTTTGGTCGATCACAATATAAAACTGGGATTTTATTTTCCAATTCCTTCCTATTATTATACAAGAAATGTCTCATTAGACAATATTCTACAAAGGCAAGTAGACATTTTCCCCTATCTCTCTCTCTCTCTCTCTCTGGACGGCATTGAATAAATATGCCAATGTCAACAAAATTCTAGCTAAATGCCCCGCATTGGAATTACATTTCTAGCTAAAACATTTATTAATAAATTTCAGTGTTCTCGTATTTCCTCCAGTTAATAATTATCGAAGATTTCTCATTCATAAAGTATGTGAACAAATTCGCGCCAAGGTTTTAATTGACATTGCAACATTTTCGATTGGACAAGGGCCACAGAGGCGCACTGTTATTTGTACACAGCAGCAAATAATTTCGAACAATTCGATACACGATAATCGGTAAGTCTCATCAATATTCTGTGCTATTTAACACCTTAATTTGTTTGTTGTTTTTTTTCTTGTAATTCCAGAATAAATAAACAAGAGCAATATTATTCGTGGAGAGGTAATTTAAATTTGGAAAGTAATTCAAATATTAGAAAAAACCAAAGACCAACCAATATGGGAGTTGAACGAAATTTAGATGAATGCACACCAAGAGGTATGTATTTGGTTTATTATTTATGTTTAGTTGTTTAATTGTTGTAATTAGCGTAAAATTAAAATTAAGATGCTATTACCACAACAATGACAATTAATGAATGATAGGTTTATTTACCTATGCACTCAATTTTAATGCATTTATTTGGATCTAATGAAATTAGCTCTTCGTCGCTCATGCATTTATTAGAGTAATTGCAGAACTAATTTTTTAAAATCAAGATCGATTAAAAATAAATTAAAGTCTGCAACTACAGCAAATGGAGCTGGTTATGTAAGCAATCAACATTGTCGGCAACATTGCCATGCCAGTACAGTCTCTATTTTTATATGAACCCGGTTTTCCGCATTATATCGGGCACATTAGTGATTATCTCTTTAATATTTCCGTTAGATGCTCTCTTCCGTACTACTTTGGTTTTATTAACAATATCAATGTCTACAAATTAGCGGCGTTTCTATTCTATCTTTCTTAACTTAAACCAATATTTCAAGGATTTGCCAATCTCTACAACTTCCCTCTGCTATCTCAATGAATCAAATCTCATGTGATCAGAAATTTAGTTTATTTGCCTGACTTACTGGCAAACGAGAATGCATTTGTTTCTCCCTGTATCCGTAAAATAACTTTACACCTTAATCTTTCTTTTTTTTTGTACTATTAATATTTGTCGTGAAATTTTAAGTTGTAATATCTAAAAATCTTAATTTATATGCTCAAAATTCGTCCCTATCTATTCATTCCTTATCTACGTAACTTTCACTTTAAAGCTACGTTTAGACGGTAGGCAGATCCGCCAATATTGGTCTATCTACCAATTATCTACTAAAGACACGCATACTAGAAACTGTCCACCAATAATAAATTGGTTATTTACACGATTGGTGAATCTTGTCACAATTTCATTGGCCGATGACGATCTACCAATGCTTTGCGAATTGGTTTTCTACCAATATTGGCGGATGAAAAAATTGGGTGTTTATACGATTGGTAGAAATTTGTGACAAATCTACCAACAAATCAACCTGCCAATATTGGTGGAATCGCCAACCGTCTAAACGTAGCTTAAGGAACTTTCATATTTTGCACTTTTTATTGCAATGTTTCTCATATTAAAATATTTAGTAGATACCAAAAATCACTCCACTCTAATTCAACCATACACACACACACACACACACACACATCATTTAATGATTAATAAAGTGTCGTTGGTCTTGTCACGAGGTCTTGGTTTCTCGTATTTTCTCCTCGAATATACTTATGAAAGTAAGGGCAGACAGGTGGTTCGAATTCCACTTTGAATCAGGCGAAAATCAATAGGCTTGAAATTATTGAAATTGGAAAGAGCTAAAAACGCTTTACTAAGTCTATTATTTGTGGTAGACTCTATGTAGACTCCGACAATCCACTTTTAACGTAAACAACCAGATGAAACATCATCACTATGTGGGCTGTAGTTTTTGAAATTTGATGCTATTAAAAAATAATAATAGAAAACACTAATTGAAAGATAAACGAATATACTTTGGCTATGAGGTAATTGAAGCCAAAAATATGTAAAAGTTCAGCAAATTGCTATATACATAAGTGCCAACAAAGACGACAAGATGATTTTAATCTATTCATTATCCAATATTTTAATAAAATTGAAAGTATAGTTTTATGCTAAATTTTACGTAAGAAAATGTAATATATTTTGGCTCTAGCCATTAATGGATGCAAATTTTTATTTTATTTTTTTTTTCATTTCGCATATTTTGATGTATAAGCAATAAAAAAAAACCAAATCTTTACCTTCAATCATTCCCTCCTATTACCAGACTATTAGTTTAGTTATGCTGCACATCAAAATGAAATAACTCGGAACATACTCGAACTCGTACACAACCTAACATAACATATTTTTACTGATGACATGATTGTGATGAGTGATGATGACGTAAAGCAAACAGACTGATGAGTGCGCTAAATTTAACATTTTTGGCATATCACACAACATCAAATCAAATCATCAAAACACTGTATGGTGGTGGACGATCCACAGACAGAGTTTTTTTTTTGTCTGCGGCATACATCTCCGGTCATCTGTGTATACACCATAACCAGGTAGTTGATTGTAAACGCCTTCGCATGTAATAATCAAAAAATGGTTAAAGTTCCACTTTCACTTCATACATAGGTATATGGTTGGATTATTGTGCAATATACGATAATCGTTTGTCGGTTAACAAACTTTAACTATTACGGTTATCGTTTCGGTTTAAAAATTATTATTTAACTTATTTTTGCAGTGTTTGTTCTCTTCTCTATGCAATTCCTATTGTTCGTTGTGTAAATGGTCGTGTTTCGATATGCTGCAATAAGTTGTGTGTAAGGAAATCTAATAAAATACACATAGTGTGCGCAGAGCCGGTTCTAGATATTTGGCCGCCTGTGTGCAATTATTATTTGGCCGATCCTATGCAGTAAATAAAATACGAAAATTAGTCGTAAATATAATAATAATATAAATAAATTATATACCAATAATTAAAACCCTAGAATTGACATCAGTGCAGTGCGATAACGGTAGGTTGTGAAACTTTTTGGTCTATAAATGAAACCTTCAATTTTTTATTTTCTATCATTTTTGCTATATTTATTTTTTTCGTAATCTAAATATTTCATGATTGAAAATCCTAAAAATTACATAAAATTGTTTGCAGCGCCATAACGGTATGTCGTGAATCTTTTTGGTCTCTATAATTGTTGTAATATTCATTTTTTCTACATTCCGACTACCATTTGCATAAATGATAAAAATTAGATTCACATTGTACCACAGCCTCCCCTATATTTTGTCCGATTTGCTCCAAAAACAATAGAGATCTTACTCTAGGACTACAAGATAAACTTTAGCCGTTTAGCCGGCATCTTGATCTTACGATAAGTATTAAGGGGCCTCTGTACTAAAGTTGACATCATACGGCTATAAATATTTGTGATATAGTAAAGGACGCGCTCGCAGTGCCATTCAAATTTAAAATATCTTAAAAATACAGCAGTGAAATATAATTATGCCTTAATGTAACAAAAACTGAAGACTTCAAAAACAAAATAGGTATGATAAATTGGTAAAATTACAAAACTTAAGAAATATAATTTGAGTTTTCAGTAATGCAGTACAAAAGTATAACATAGTCGATAGAATAAAAACAATGAATAGATCTTGGCCGCCCGTGTGCAGTGTACACCTTGCACATATGGCAGAACCGACCCTGACTGTGCAGGTGTTTGAGATTGAATTCGCAACTGTTACAACATGTTATTCTATTTCCATTAAGATCGACTCTCTTGATAACCGTTATTACGTCGAGGGTCTTTCGTAACATTCACAATAGGTTCTAGGTGTACAGAAATTCGGTATAGAGAAGCGAAGGAATTTTCCTTGAAGAGAACACCTACCATCGAACTATTACTGTAGACTGAATTGATTAATGATTTCGTGGAACAAGGGATGATTGCCACAGTTTCTGCCTTTTGAATCCTTCAGAAGAGGCGTGTGACTAGATTATTAGGAATATTCCATTTGTTAACAACGAAAAGGATCTCAGGATAGGACAAAATTCAAATCCAATGTACACCAACTAACCTGAAGTATCGCACTGTGGGAGTTTTTTTTTTTTTTTCGTAATGTGCAGCACATAAAGATTTTCTCCAACCCTGTTAATCCAAGAAGAGTCGGTTACTGTCAACAAGTTTGCCAAACACTTAAGTTGTTTACATGTTCCATTCATGTTATATACTGATAAGTGTGCCGTTGTGTAGCCGCGATGTAAGTTATTATCTCAACTCTCACGTAGTCACATTTTTAACTTCATAAATAAATCAGTTGAAACTTGTCGTTTTGCATAATTCATAACCAGTCGATCGACATTTATTATTGAAAGCAACATCAACAAGAGAAATAAATAAAAAAAAAAGACTACAATCATCGTAAATAAGGTCACACAAAGATATTACATTTTGTAAGAAAACAAAAACTTTATTTTGATTCAATGATGTAATTGGATATTACATGTTGTAGCCTTAAATGTTATTTCACTGTATTGTTGTTTTGTACAATAATTGTGTAGGTAGGTAAAAAAAATATATACACACACACACACACATCCATACAAGCCTCAATATTTGATTAGCATAAAAGTCATGTCAGACAATAAATTAGCAATCAACAATAACACCAACAAAAACGTGTAGAATAAATAATGTTTGTATTACAGCATCCACAAGAGCATGCACGGTCGGATTATATAAGCCACCAGCAGCTAGAAAATTGGCAGCCACACTTACTACCTCTACAACAACAACAACAACAGCAACAACAAGTACTACTCCCTCCTCATATTATTCTTCCAACAGTGTTCAAGAAGACAATCCCGCCGTGAATGCATCCATTGCAAAATGTACCGTTGAAAGTAACATTAACAATTTAGATAGTCAACCACAGCTGTTGTCCTCCACTAGCACTGCTAGCACAAAGTAACAATGAATCTATGGAGACACTCTGTTGAGAATTTTCTAACAAAAAAAAAAAAACAATATTTCTAGAATAACTCAACGAATACGTGAACGAAGACCGGATCGGGCTGTTTATGTGCCACGAGCAAGACGTAGTCAAACTACACCACCTTCATCTACAAATACTCCAGTTAGCATTGTTGCTACTACTACAACTAATACTACTACTACCAAATCAATAGACGTGGTGTCATCAACAAATTGTGGCACCGTCATTTCTTGTGATAAACGTGTTACAATAAGAAGTGGTGGTGGTGGTGGTGGTTGTGGTGACGAAAAGTTTTACAATCAAAGTGATAATAGAATCTGTGATTTAAATCCGAAATTAAATGGACTAACCAACAAATCGGATAATCGAATTAATTTGAATGCAATAAATGGTGTGGTAGTGGTCGATACGATGATGAGTTCATCGAAAAATAGTAGAAATTCGAATCTTCGAATCGAAGATGCAAATAATCAATTTGGACATGATCAAAAGGATGATAAAGATGAAAAGGAATTACAGCGAGCTTCCAAAGTAAGTTTTTTATTATTTGTTTTTCTACACATAATGGTGATTTGGTGATGCAACCATTTTCCATGTTGCAATTATTATTATTCATAAAATGGTTTCGTTTTTAATTTAGTAAAAGTTGTTTCATTAGGTGCATTCTTATTTCGCCAGGGGTCTTGGCCTAAATCAAGTCGTTTTTCTTTGTACATTTGTCTGATTGGTTTTTTAAAAATCAATTTAAAATGTTTTATGGGAATATTTGAAGAAATCGGGATATTTCCCAAGTTGGGCGCCAGTTTGCCTAAATTTACTTTTACGACATTATTACAGCGAAACCTCTCATAATCGAGCTTTGTTTCATTTTTTTTTTCGTTTGTGAGAGGTGTTTCCATTTTTATTTATGACAGATTCTACAGTAATTTATTGACCCCAAACAGACTATAGTTCTCTGCCATTATTTTCTATATTAGTTTGATTACTAAGACAAAATCAGTTATTATCATTTATAGAATTTACATACATAGTATCGACAGGTGAACATCATTAGCGTGTAACAAAATAAAGTCTGGTTCCGATATGACCATTCAACATATGTATGTAGATCATGCGGGATACTTGATTGAAAAATCACCGAACCCCTTTTAATCCTTCCACACTTGGGAAAATTTTTGGAACTTTCAATAGGAGACTTATATTTCTAGTTGTAAATATTTGCTAAACAGATCCCATACTAATTTTACAGGAAATAAATCGAAGTAACCGACGAATAATGAAACAAACCTTTATATCGGATGTATTGGAAATATCTGAACCAATATCGAAAGCCAACGAATTCGATGAGCAGGCACGAAAAACTACTGTCGATCCAGAAACTGATGATTGGGAGACAATGTTCGATGATAATGGTGATTGTTTAGATCCAAAATTATTAGACGAACTTACAGCATCAGTTGGCAAAGTGACAATTGAAAAACCAAAATCTGACTACAAGGTAATGATCGGAAATCGACCAAATTAATCAGACCAAATTAAGTTTTTTTTTTTATTCACCTTTCAGTTGTACCATTCAAAACAAGCCATTCTAAATGCCGAGGAATTTCCCCACGTTTTGGAAATATCCAATTTTCCCGTTGAATTCAAGACGCCCGATTTAATGATGATTTTTTCATCGTACAAAGAATCCGGTTTTGATATCAAATGGGTGGACGATACACATGCATTGGCAGTATTTAGTAGCTCGAAAATTGGTAAAGAGATAATTTTTTGGATTAATTGTTTGGACTTAAATGAATAATTTCCAATCTATAATCACTAGCTGCTGAAGTATTATCACTTAACCATCCGTTTGTTTTATTGAAACCATTAACCGAGGCCACAATCGAATCACGTACTAAAGCGAAAAAGTGTTCTAGTTCCTTACAGCCATATCGTCAACGTCCCGAAACATGTGCGGCGTTAGCACGTCGATTAGTTACGGGTGCATTAGGTGTACGCCTGAAAACTGCCCGGGAAGAATTAGAAAATGAACGGCGGGTTTTACGCGAAGCCAAAGGTATGTATGGGAAACGGATTTATTGAGAAATATAATTTTATTTATGGACAATTAATTGACATTGAACTTATTTGTTAGAACGTAAATTACTAGCAGCTAAACAACGAGATGAAGCTTGGGAGAGTTAAATCAATGTAGCAGCTTGGATGTGCAATTACTTGATGCACTGTTCTCTGCCATATTTGTAAAATGTTTTATTTAAAAAAAAAAAAAAAACAAAAAAAAATTGTTCAACAAAGTGGTAGTCGATATTGACTGAAAATATCTCTTAAGCATCGTCTCATATCATAATCCATTAAAAGTGCAATATTTATCTAAAATGGATAAAATCTACTTCCAGTTGAAAAAAAACAACAATTTCTCGAGTGTTTAAAAATTGTTTGTCTTCTTATTGGCAAACTGTTTGATGACTCGGTCATTTTTTTTGTTTTTTGTCTCCACACTGGAAACTTTGTTTTCCATGTTTCAGCAAACATTTTCATTGTAAATGGGACGAATCATCCCTTCGATCCCTGCGATCCCCATCGATATTTTTTATAAAAAAACCATTTTTTGTGTTTGCTTCCATTAAATTGTAAGAATAAAAAAAAAATTAATTAAAAAGCCTCTTTTGTTCATTTTTGACCCACAATTAACTCCTAATTAACCTGTGAATGGTCAGCTGTATCGGAAAAGAGACAAAAGACGCTTGAAAGCCATTTGGCGAACTTGTCAGAAATCTGGCACAAATCTTGATTAACCATCTCCTAAGGTTTATTGATCTTCTGGAATGGTATACTAATGGGCCAATCTATAGAGGCCTATGGATTTTCGGGCTCTCTAGGGTGTCCGCTCTTTTCTAACATTATCCACTAACCCTTACACAAAATTATGTCCATTTTATCCAACTACAATATATATATACATATACATATATGTGTAAGTTACGTAGCGTTCACTTGGCTGCCTTTTTTTTTAACACTTCACTTCACTATGATTGGTGGCATTATTTCACAAGAGTCGATCTTTAGTTTGATAATGCTGCCGTAGGACCGTTGCAACGACCATGATAAGGGATTTGCTCTATTCTGGGGGGATAAATTTGGAAAACCAAAATGGCAGAAATGCAATGTTCCCTTTCTTCTTATTGAATTTGTATTCGCAATTTTTTTCTTTCTTTTATTTATACAAAAATCAAGATTTTTTTGTTTCATGTAAATAGTAAATGAAAAATTATGGAAACTGTGTGTAGAAACAAGAACATTGTCGGCTGCTACTCGGCCGGACAATACTAAGTATAAATTCCGGGTTAAATCAAAACTCAGCATAATTTATATATTATTATTATATTGAATATTGACTATTGAGATGATGCTTAAGACTAAAAATTATGTCAATTGTTCATCAATTTTAAATGTTGATGACTTGCGCGATACCATTACATAGAGAGTGATTAGATATGTAATCTGTAATAGATACCTTATATCATATAAACGAAGAGGTACTGTTCAAATGTTCCTTTTTGATGATGAAGAAGAAGAAGAACCAGACCGGTAGTGCAATTCTATTTCTTCAGATTTGATTTGATTTTATATACATAACCTGCAATCTTTTTTTTTTAATTATTCATAATGTAATTATATAAAAATCTATTTTATGAAATGCAGTGTTTTATCATTATATATCTTACAACAAAGAAAAATATATATATATACATATATATTATATATTTATTTAATAAAAGATAAATTGTTTATTTCAGTTATCAATTTTTAGATAAATCCAGAATGGGGTACAGTAACATCAGGAGAAAGTCATCAATCCTAGAGAAATAAATTCTTTCAATGACATGTCTTACGAAAGACTTATTTACCTAAGGCGGTAATTTTATCAAGATCCCTTCTATTAACTTTTATTATATATATCAGCTGAGTTTATCTCAGTTTATCTTATCGGTCTAAAATCTAAGTAGAGCCTAGGAACTTGCTTGGGAGATGCCTTCTGATCTTTCAGTAAAATATGACTAAATTCATTATATGAGAGTGAACCATCTTATACTTTTATCTATGGCTAGAGCCACCTTTTAATCGGTAGTACCAGTCCCAATGGTATTAATTTAATTTTGACCATATCAAAGACACCCCCCTATGAATCCTCGTAAAGTAGATTTTTTGAATGCTGAAGCCATTATCTTAGAAGTATTTGATTTGGATTTGGATTGGCATAGTCATTCTTTCCGCAATACTCTTACTTTGAATCTCATAATCTCAATATTGGGATATTAAACTGTTTAAGGAGAATTTTTACTTAACAAAGAATTTATTATATTAGTTAATTGAGAATGACATTTATTTATATATTAGCAGCCTAATTCTCTGATAAATATCTTCTCTAAATGTCGCCTCTCTTCTTGTGAGTTTTCAGATGATTTGTGAGGTGATATGACATCGTAAATCGGTTGCCACAAAGTTCACAACTGCAATGTAAAGTATAAAATTAAAACATTTAATTAATTCCTGATCGCATGTCTAATAGCCTGAACGCCGATGGATTTGAGTTACTGGCGTGTAACATATAATATTAACATAGCTATACTTACTTATACTTTTTCTCGCCCGTATGGATAAGTTTATGATAAGTTAAAGAATACGATAGAGAAAAGCATTTTCCACAGACTTCGCATTTAAATGGTTTTTCTCCGGTATGAGTTCTATAGGGAAAAAAAACGCTTAAAATCAATTATTATCCAGCTACATATGTATTTGGAATTTTACCTTTCATGTCTAAGCCGACTATTACCATCTGCAAATGCTCTTCCACAATGTTGACATTTAAATGGTTTCTCACCTGAATGTACTCTCAAATGACGGATTATTTCAAATTTATCAATGAATCGTTTGCCACATACACTGAAATATTGGTAAAATAGTAAATGATTTTGTGCTTAATTAACATAATGGAAAATTAAAATTACTCGCACTCATATGGCTTCACATTTAAATGACGTTTACGGTGACTGATCAGGGCATGTCTCTGGGTAAATGTATTTCCACATATTTCACAAATTAGCAATGGTTTTACCTTTCGGGATTTTCTTTCTTTAGTTTTCGGTTTAAATGGTTTTATGGGAATACTAAAATATTCGGTTAACAAGTCTTTTGGTGGATCTTCCTAGAATAGAAATAATTTTATTGAAAACAACTCTCCAAACACAATTTATTACTAAAAATTTTACCACCACATATTCTTCAATGTTGTCTTCAAGAGTTTCTTCAAACTCTACAATGTGTTCCTCAACAATTATGTCTTTGACTTCATCCTCTAGAGTTTCTATCTGCATTTCTGTGTTTTCATCTGTGATTTCATCTATATTTTCATCTGTGTTTTCATCTGTATTAATTCGGATATTGAAATTGAAGCCAATTTTTTCGCTCGATTTCAATATGGAATGGAAAATTTGCTCAGAACTCTCACAATTGGCCTTAAATTTGTACGCCACCTCTAAGCGAGCTACACATTTTGTACAAATTTTCTGTGGCAAGTTCATATCCATTTTGATCTATCAAATAAAATTAAAAAAAATATATAATCCAAAAATAATAAAAATAAATTGGTGGTTACATTAAGCGCGAAGCACTCCATGATCTTTGTGGATATACAAATTTCATTGCTATCATATTCAAAGATTGGACGCATATTTCCTTCTTGTAAGCATATTCTGCATATATTCCATTTTAGCTGGGATTCCATTTCAAATTTAGGAAACAAATAATTCAATTCTTTTATTGTTGATTATTTAACAATTTTTAATAACAGAACATGAAAAAAATAATTATTTTATTTTATTTTGACAACGGTAAATATATATGCCCTTTTCTGAATGTTGCGACAATGGGACTAGTGAGAAGTGAGTTATACAGACGTCGATGTCTAATTTGAACACAAAAAGGTATTACATAAATTTTTTGAACGAGTGACCAGTCATCATGAAAAAGTATTGAATATGGTTCATCCGAAAAAAGCGGCGATTTAAACGAAAGCAGGCAAACTTTAATACAAGTATTTCATTAGAAATAGTACACTATAAACCCATTTTTAATAGTAAAAAAATGATTTTCTTATGCATTTAATTTATGAAAGAAAATCGTGTTTTCGAATGTTAGTGAAACGATTTTGTGTTTATATTTAATAAATGTGACAAAATATGTCAATTTTCGATAATAATACACTAAAGTTAAGTCGACATAAATAAAAGACAATCCGAAAATCTCAAATTATTTACAAAATTCAAACACTTTTGAATTTTTCGAACAGGCAACTTTTTAACCGAAATCCCGTGGCCAATCTGTTATTTTACTATACAGATACACCATCTGTACTTATGAATTTATAGATTATTGTCATGTCAAAAAGTGACGAGCGGTGAAGTGTTACCACATTGAAAATAAATGTAATAGAAGTATTAGGACTAGTATTTTTTACTATCCAGTGGTCTATTACTTTCTATGATTTATTTTTTTCAAATAGAATGGGCGGTGTATTTTTTGTTAAGAAAAAAAAAGTAGCGCCCGCTTGAAATTTTATTTAAATTAGTTAAATTAATATAAAAACTGAAGTTTGAACATATTGGTTAGTATATTTTCTTTCCGTAACGTTAATATGCATACGTAGTTATAGATTTAAAACGAAGAACATTTTTTCTTTTATTCCCATTGAAAATATGTTCGGCCATTTTGATGTTTTTCTTAATTATATTTTTAATTAGTACCTACCTATATTTTTTTAAATAATTTGTACATGTCTGGTTCAACTTCTAAAGAAAAAGAAATTGTCGAGCATTTTTGTTAGGGCAATAAACCGCTGGAACTGCACTCCCCTTCCTTCAAAATTTAAAAAATTATTTAACAGATTCTTACGCTCATTCATATTATTTCGGAAAATTATTGTTGATCGTAAATTTATTGTAATTCTTCTTTTCCTTTGTACTGAGATGGGAAATATAAACTCTATCCATAAAATCTTCCGGAATTAATTATGTATCGTTTGTTGTAAATACATTTTTTTTAGAATTCATATAATATTGAATTCTGATTTATTGACTTGTATTGGAATTATACAATATTTTTAAAATATATGTATATTTTGATAAATAATGTAAATGAAGTTAGCAAGAATCTGTAAAATGTGTTCATTTTTAAAAATAGGAATTAAGGTACATATACATATAATTATATATGATGGCATAAGTATTTAAAGCTGAAATTTTACGAGAGGCGAGCTATTTTATTGTTTGCACCGATCAAAGAGAAGAACACAATTGCCGCCCTTTGCTTTGATTGAATTTTTTATTTTCCATTAAACACTGTCATTTAAATGTCAAAATTCTACCAATAATGCACATAACAGTTTTTACGGCTATATGATCATCACTCATCAGCGTAGCCAATTATTTCTACCTTGGTTTCTATTGGTTTTTGTTCACTGCGAATCCACATTAGTCTAGGAACAATTCAATTCATACAAGGATTTAGAGTCCCTCTATTAAAGGGTAAGTCTGAATTTAAATTACACACATCGAAACAAAAATAATTGTTGTTTTTAATAAATTTCTTTATTATAAAATGACTTAAATCACTAGAAAATATAAAATTTTTGCATAAATGCTGGACAAGTAAAATATATAAAACAAAAAAGAAAAAAAAATAACTCATTTAGAGCAATAAATAAACATTAACAAAATACACGAAAGAATTATTATTGGCAACTTTAAATATATATGTATATGTATATGTACCTATATATATATATATTTAATAATAAGTATAATTATTAAATTTTTTATTTTTAAATAGCTACAATTGTTGAGTATTTTTTTTTATGATTTTTATATATTACGTAATCATTGTACCATTTCATATAGTTTATATAAAAACAAAAATTATATATATAAATAAAATGTATGATTTAAAAATTTATATTTATTTTGATAATTACATTTAACCTAGTCATGTTTATGTAGTTTTGTAATAATAATAATAATAATAATAATAATGATAATAATAATAATAATAATAATAATAATAATGATAATAATAATAATAATAATAATATAATAATAATAATGAAATATTGCAAATATATTTAATCAGAGTACAAAAATTATTAAGTACATAAACGGTAAACAAAATGTGTGGTCGTCAAAAACAAATTATATATAGATAACAAAAACTAAAAAATTAAATTAAAAAAAAAAGTTTAAAACAATTAACAAATATATATTAAAATTTGAAAAACAGTAATAAAATATTTTAAAATTAAAAAAAAAGTGATTATGCCTCAAAAAAAAAAAAATGGTAATCAAATTATAATAATTTTTATTTACACAATTTTTATTAAAAATGAAAAAAAAACATTAAATTATTAAAAATACATATTTATACAAAGTTTCATATTCACAAATAAATTGCTATCACGTACTTTTTGTTTTTCAAATAAAAATATTTTTTTGTTTTTTCGTTTTTAAATAAATTAGTAATATTAAAAAAAAAAAAAATACTTGTCAACTGGCTGTTGATCAAGCGGTAAATGTTTTTTTTTTGTTTTGTTTCAAAAACATCGGTCATAATTTTAAAATTTATAGCTTTTATCCTCATAAAAACGCGCCTCGATTCAAAAATTCACCCAGCTTTTCATCAATTTCAATACAGCGAGTTAACTATTTTGAAGATTTTCTAGAAATTTTTATTAGAAATGGCCAAAGCTAAGAAACTTTGAAAACACCGTCCTAGACAGATAAAAAATACTAGTTAAAGACGTGAATAGATAGCAAAGATTGTGAATGTTTGCAAAGTTAAATGAATTGAGAGAACCAAAAAAAAAAAAAACAAAAAGAATTAGCCATTTTCTGGAAAAGTAATCTCAAGATATCGATACAAAAAATTTATTGTAGTCTGATTATAGAGAATTTTTGAACAAACAATTTAAAAATATTTTACATAAAGCATCAAAAATTGACTGCCATTTTCTTTCATAATAGTAAATTTGGAATATTTTCCGTTTTTTACACGCAATCTAAATACAAATGTAATTTTCAACATGTTAATTTTCTTCTTTTTTTTAGCAACCTTCAATGCTTTTGAGCTATAAACAGAAGACATCTGGGTATGAGAGATGGGTGAAGTTTTTACCCGAGGTTTTGATTGTGTAACTCTAATTGAGAGCATTACTTGAGGAGATTATTAAGGTATGGAATATTTAGTTTAAAAAGTTTTTGTTTTATTTTTCTTTGCGATAAAAATATATTTTATTTTAAAATGGCAAGGACGGATTATAAATACATTTTTTTTTTATTTTTCAAAATGAAAATATTGTTATTTTGTCTAATTTTTAAATAATTAAAATAATAATAATATTTTTGTGTTAAGTGATCACAGCACTTTTCGATTAAGAGTTAGAAAAAAATACTAAAAAAAAAATAATTTCTTTTTTTTTCGTTGTTTATGATATTTATGTATACATTTATTAGGATTAAAATTCAAAATCACAAGATATTCAAAAAAAAAAAAAAAATAAGTTTTGTCAATTTTTGAGTCTTTTTTATTCTCTTTTTATTTTTATGGATAATGTAAAACAATGTTATGGACAATTTACCTTACTATTTGTTATATTAATTGAATTAAAAATGAGTATTTTTTATATGTAGTATTACAGATATATTATTGATAGTCATACTGTTTAATTGCATGTGCATAGCGTTAGAAGATTATATAAATATAATACATGCATGTATGTAAGTGGATAAGTATTACTCCAAAGCTAAAGATTGTAGTTATGACGGCATCAGAATAAAACTTTCCGCCATCATCTCTAGAACACTTGAATATCTATACAAAATTTTTTTTTTTGACCAATTACTGTAACGAGCTCGATCTTTCAAATCGGAATTTATAACCAATTTGTAGAACTGTGTACGTTCGAAGAACGAACAATTAGAAATTGAAATAGACTGAGTTGGAGACCTGTAAATATTCTATGATAAGAGGTAGATTATAATTGAGCTAAAATGGATTGGTTATTATCGCAAAATATACCTTGCTATAGAAACCAGAAGAAAACGGGAGGAAGAGTCTGACCCTAAAAACACCGAATGTTTAAAAATTGTACATCATATGCAAATATGACTAATTAGTATATTGCTGCATTACCGATAGCAAATCGTTAGTAAAGGTAGAGAGCAATAGAGTATCGAAAACGAATCCTTGTAAAATGGTTCTGTGATTATTCTATGTTTCTAGAGAACTATAAATGATATGTAAATTTTTATTGGATTTTCTACGATATTATCCGCTTCATACTAAGTATGTACAGTACACAATACACATGGTTTAAACAGAGGCGCCATAATTCTAATTATTAAAAACAAATAACACATAGGAGCATCAAACTAAAATTAAATAAATACTCAATACAACACTTCGATTCGAAAAATTATCTATTGGACACAACTGTTCCATTGGAAGAGACTGAAGTGATTTGTGGAAGTGGTGATAGTTGTACCTGTTGTTGAATTGAAGGCAGTGTTTGTGTTTGCGGTTGTTGTTGTTGTTGTTGTTGGTGCTGCTGCTGATGTTGTTTACTGCCCTTTGTGACAGTGCCAGCATTCTTTTGGGCCAAATGTGTTTGGTAGTGTTTTGCCAAATGGGCCTTTTGTCGAAAACTTTTTCCACACAACGAACAGGCAAATGGTTTTTCGCCCGTATGTGTTCGAATGTGTACGTTCACCGAATACTTATCTTTAAAACCTTTCGAACATATTGAACAGTAATGCAGTGAACGCTCTTTTCGTTGTCCGTTACATTGAGTCGGACTATTATTATTATTATTTAAATTATTGTTACTGCTATTATTGTTATTATTGTTGTTGTTGTTGTTGTTATTATTATTGTTGTTATTGTTATTATTGATAGATTGTTTTTTGTATTTTTTTGTTGGCTTTGCTGGCGGTGATGGATTCGTTGTTGTTACTTCTGGTGTTGATTGAATGGCCACTTCTGTTATCACTTCCGAATAACTATCAGTTGTTATACAGAATTGTTGAACTTCAGATGCTATTCGTTTGATTTTCTCAAAATCATCGGTAAAGGCAGTTTCAAGTGTTAGGAACATATCGTCTACTACAACATTTGCAGTATTTGTAGGTGTGGGATTTGGCGAGCTCACTATATGATTTTCATCAAATAGTGGTTGCGCTAATGAGGAATCAATATACGAAAGAGTTTCCTAAATAGAAAAACAACATTAAATTAACAGTGTTAGTACTAAATGTTAAAAATCATTTACCTGATCTGATGAAAATAGTACTCTTCGAAATTCATCGTCACTCTTGCTAGTAGGAATTATTGTAATACCATTCTGTAGTTGTAGCCCTTTTGCATATCCTTTTCCCTGTAGTGCGCTCCGTAACAGTGACTCCGGTGTTTCCTAAACATAATGGAAATGCTCAAAATTAATTTGTTTTGTCAATTCCAAATACCAATCATCTCACTTGTTCCACTGAATTATGATCAGCCATTTGCCAATCATTGTTATTATTTTGAAATGTCATATTTGTACTATTAATGCTATTGGTAACAGTGGTTGAGTTCTGCTGTTGTTGCTGTTGCTGCTGTTGTGACTGGGTTATAATATCATCTTTGTTGTCAGTGGCAAAACCACTATCATCATACGTATACTCTGTTTTTATGTATCCAGGAAAATTATTGCCTAACATACTATCAAAGTCTAAGGCTGGCGTAGATTGATCCGGTGTATTGTCTATCCGTAGCCATGGCTCGTTGGCATTTAATACTGTAAGGGTATATATCTGGAAAATGTAAACAAGCAAACATTAAAATGGCAGCTAATTATTGGATGATAATGATAATAAAACAAAATAAAATCTCAGTTCCACTCAGGCTCAATACCTGATCTATACACGTTAGACTTTCAATTATTCTATTAGAAATCGGTATGAAGAAGAATTCGGGAAAGCGTGTTAAGGTGTCGATAGGAAAAACAAGTTCTGTACCTAGCTAATCAGAGGGTAACTGAAAATTTAAATTTGATTTCTTCCATATGGAATCAGTGTTGATGATTAATTTTATTATTGTATTACAGCAAGTAAATCCATGCAATACAACATAAAAAATATATTTTATTTGTCTGTCTCAATTACAAATTAAAAGAAATAAGTTGCATTGTGAAAGGTATTTAATTTCGATTATGCTTATGTTCTCTGTACATCATTTATAATATTTTTCGAACAAAACATAAATAATAATTTCTCATTTCAAATAATTTTGAAACTTATCAAAATTGCTCTTCAAAAACCTCCTGTTGTTCTTCGGCAGGGGGTCGCACAATTCACTTTGAAATAACTTAATTTAGAGAATGTCTCTTTGAATTTATATTAATTCTTTATAAAGAAACGGACAGTATTTTAAGAAAAAAAAATCAAATCACTTACCTGTCCATCTGTGTTGATAGATTGACTTGCAATGCCACCAGCATTATTCTGTTGACTCCAGCAATATCGGTTTAGATCTTCAAATATTGCTGATTCTAGGCGACTTGTGTCTTTTTCGGCTCCCCAAAACTGTTGGATTAAATGCAAAGTTAAAAATTTATTGTAAATTAGTTTTTCGAGATATTGAAGTTTTTCTTCGAGCATTCCAATCATCGTTAACAGGAAGATTACATGTAGTCATATTTTATAATATTGAAATGATTATTTATTGCTAAAGAGAATAATGAAAGTTTAAATATAGAACCTTGAGAATGAACTTGATTTTTATCGGAACTACTATGGTTTGCTCGAATAAATAAAACGAATAAAATCATACTTTAAACTAATTTTTCATTTTTCAAAATTCTTCATTAAGATAGACATATAAGTTCACTTTATCCCTAATTTAGGCTATCAGGAGGTGAGAGCATTTTCTTGATTTTATAACAGATATATACTATTTAATTTAATTTTCCACTTATAGGCATTGGACAATGAACATCATTACAAAAATTATGGTATTGTGGATCAAGTGAGTGAAGTAACTTGCCAAAAATTATTAATTTCTGCAAAACCGGTATGTAAAAACTTTTAATTTTATCGTTTTGGTATTAATTTTTTTTTATTTTCGTAGATTTGGAATGGCTAACGTAGTTGTCATCATAAAAAGAAAGAATCAACGACCAATTATAATTATTTTGCTGTTCGAATACATGTAAGTATACAAAATCTTAATTATTATAGCAAATACATAGTAGAACTTCGGAACATTATTTATTTCGTATAAAAAGTCCTAATGGTCTATCAAACATTCAATTAAATTAATTTAATTAAAATATCCATTCGAAATGTAATCGAAATACCTTTAATTCAATTAAAAGCAGGCCGTAATTTCTACATCTTAATAACGACGAATCATAGAAGAAAAAAAAAAATCTATTTTCCCATGTTGTGTGAACTGAGGCACAAAATTATAAAATGAACGACGCGTATACCTTTAATACAACGAGTTACCTATAAATTAAATCATTAGAGCTCCTATAATTGTGGAAAAACCGCTTAGCGTCTATTAAATGAATCGGCAATTTGTGTACAAAATGTTCAATAAAATTTCAAATCGATGGTCCATAAATAATGTGACATCGTTATAATGGATCTTGCTGGCCTGGTGTGTTCTATGGTAATTTTCGATTTAACTTTTATTTTATATTAATGAATGGGTGATGTACGGATTGGCCAATTTAGAAAGACAAAGTCAAATAAAATTAAATAATTTATTTTTATTGCATGGATTATAGAATAGTTTTAACTAACTGTCTGTAGGCCTACCTGTGTACTTGCTAGCATCATGTACTTACTATACATATACATACATTAAATTGTATGAGTGAAAAAAGTGAATGCGTTAAAAGAATTGTTGTATCTTCATATTTAATGGTAGCTAAATCGTTTATATGAGAATCAGACGCGTTAAGCTAGGTCACATCAAAACACCGTAAATTGCTTCAATTAGTGGTTTAATTAAGTTGGAGCAAAACCAGTTGACACATCTATAGATAACTAAAAGGCAAAGTTAGTCAATCGATTTATCATTTAGTAAACAAAAAATGTTCTCGAAAATTATGCAATTTTTGACACTTGAAAGTATTTCGTTTGTCATACATGTTCTTGTACATATTTATTTTATATCTTCCTGGATGTCATTTAATACTAATTTTAGAGTTTAATCCTGAAATTTTTGGTACTTAGTACTACTATTTACTACTACTTACCATTCCTAACTGTGATTTTTAATACAAAAAAAAATGCTATGGTTTGTGCATGGTAAGTCACAAGAAATTTTATGGGCAAATTGTATTAAATTTTCATTATAACTATGTGAGTAATCCATACAAATATTTGTACAGGACGTCGCTACAATTCTAATCGACGCTGATGTACGTAGGTAAATGAGAACATAAATAATTCGGAGCAAATAAAGTGCACATTGACCGCTGGACATTGCCAATTGATCTCTATCGGCTAATAAAAAATTATGCATGATGCAATTATGATTGGTGTAGTATAAAATTTGTTGGGATAATTTTTTATTATCGTGGAATATTAAGTCGAAATATATGTGCACGATATGCTTTTGCTGTTTCATTATCTCTCAAGATGTTAGTGGAGGTTATGCAAATGCATATTTTGATACGTTTTTTTAGTTCATATTCATGTTTCACCATCTTTTACTTCTCTACTCATCAGAAACAGCGTGAATAATATATGATCATTATATGTATATATATATATTTATACTTATTTATTTTACTTTTATTTTAAATACCATATAAATATTTCAACCGAAAGAATTCCTCTATATAAATCAGATCGATCCAATTAATTTTATGTGTATAACAGGAGGTATAAAAATATTCTGTACCACGTAACACAATTTTTATGACATGTAATGTAGAGGTACATTATGTGACTAATTAAACTCATTATTGTTGTTAATAATATAAAATATCCAATTATTATCAACAACAAAAATTCAACCGAAAAATTATAAAAACGGAACACGTTTTATTGTGACATTCCAAAAATTTCCATCAAGTTGTCATGCTATGTATATCCAACTTTTATGTTATAAATACGCTACTCTCGTGCCATTTTTTGTTGATTTTTTCGATGCTGAATTTCATTAAAAATTGCGAGCCCAGTGTGTGTGTATCCATCCATACATCCATCCATCCATCCATCCATACCTTAGAATTTCTCATTCATCATTATCCTCATAATATAACTGTGAGGATCGTATTTTTTATTTTATCTTTGTTTCCATTCTGACGCAACGGTTGTATTCTCACATAATTAAATGGTAGTTAAATGCCGGTTTAAAATGTTAATATTTAATTCAGTCATTAAAATTGACAGAAAAAAGTATAGGCACATCGAAAAGTCAATTTAATCGGTCGCGTTTTCTTAAATCAACAACCATCCAAAAAAAAAAAAAAAAATGGTGCTGACAATAGATAAACAATGGGAAACGGCAAAAAAGCCGTACATCGTGTCTATACTGTTTGAATTTATTGAATTGATAAAAATCTATTAAAATATTGTTCAGCAGCACTTCATAGGATGTGTTCCGAAGTTTAATCGCACCATTAATGAGGTATACAAATACATCTATACATATCAAATCATTTAATAATATAGCAATAAAATATGTATTTATCCATTATCCATACGGTAATAAGACAAGTTTTTTTTTTTTTTTTAACTTTAAACATTCACGTCTCGTAGAGAGTTCCATCATTATCATGTTTTGTCTATATGGACATGGACACATATGCCTGGTTTCTGGGACGTTCTGTTTGATGTTATATGATCATGTATAAAGGCGAGAAAAATGTTTAACATAAACCAAACTAAATGGGAAAATTAATTTTACAATATTCTCATCTCTAATGTCTTGTGTTGTTAGTATGGTTTGAAGAAAATATCAAAATGAATGTGATGTGATTAAGTAAATGGTGCTTTGGTGTCATTTAAATGTTGTTAAAATTATTAATAAAATTCATAAAAGCAAGATAAAATTGATGCATACAGTCTGGTTAAGTGGCTACTCGTGAGAATTTATGATCATTTTGATAGACGAAAATGAACAGAAATTATGAAAATTCCTGGAACATCTTTCTTGATTTTTTTTAAGTGTCAAAAATGACTATATTCTAATTGTTAATGATTCTAAAAAAGGGTGATTATTTTGCTTGCAAAGTCGAAGAGGATACTTTGTACTATATTAACGAAAACGTGCATTTGGGTAGGGATAGTTTCATAGGGTCGTTCACATAATTATTAATTATGTTAGAATTTTCTTTTTCAGTTGACAGTTGGATCGGTTAACGGGTTACTATGTCGAATTCCGAACAACCGAATAAGAACGTAATTGCTCCTTTGGCGGCTTCTGTGTTGGTTTTCCTTATCTGAGGTGCGATTTTGTTTGTAACGTCTCTCAATGGACGTCACATGATTATTGTGTTTTTTATTAAATTGTTATATTAATATTATTGTTAAATTAAAATCTAAATTTTGTGTTATATCTATTTATATTTCCCGTCACAATGTCACATCCATTTGTGTTTGATAAAGTGCAATAAAATTAATCATAAATTAAAAGTTACAACATTAAAGCCAAATAAAAGCCACACTACTAGCAAGAAGCAAGGAACATTAACCACAAGACGAAAGGATGAACATTCGGAACACAGAGAAGTACAGCCGGAATTACAGAGAAGTACAATGAAGGACGTGCCAACATTTCTTTTCCCATTCCTGTAAAATTTAATAGTAACGTAATAATAAATTCTTTGTTTTACTATTTTTAATTTTAAGTATTGTGATGCCTAAATTGAGCCGAGGTGTTACATGTTCTTATTCGGTTGATCGGAATTAAGTTCATATTTTTATTTTGAGAGGGGACAATTCCACGATTTCTATAATAGAGGTGATCCTACCCTATCCTATGAGAATGTTTGCGGGTTTAAGATAGATGTATACAATTTTGCGCAAGAAAGGGAGAAATTGTCTTAAGAAACGTGTTTCCTAGTTACTAACAAATTAACATTTTCTGTTGAAATTATTTAAATTTATTACTGAAAAATAACTATTAAATCTAAAATCACATAGATACTTACAAAAATAAGAAAATTGTATATTGTTAAATTTCCATTATTATTTATTCATTGGATCATTCAGATCAGAAAAGAACATTCTCAACAAATTAATAATTGCCATTCATTATACAAAATATTAAATATATACCTTCACCTCCTCTTCTATTTAATTTAATTTAACACTGAAAATATACCATTTGATATCATTATACTTTGCAAAAGAAATGGTATAGCTATTTTCTTTATCTCTTTTAACTTATAAGATTAATTTATGAAATCAAAACATTTTATGTATTTTTATATACATATATAATATATATATATATATATAGTATATAAAGAAGTAACAATAATAACCACACCAGAGGTATAGGTAATTCCTACCTATCAAATTCGAAAAATTTCACCTCAGGTTTCCTTTTATTCCGCATTCATAATAAAAACAAAAATAAAATACCGGTCAGCTACTATAACTACTATCATAAGTATATTTATTATACGTGCCCAATTAAGAGCTATAAATACTTATCTTTTCTGTTTTTGTGTAGCTATTAATAATGAAAGAAAATTATAATAATTAATTTCGTTAGTAGATTTTTTTTTGTAGGTATGTATTGTATTGTATATACCTACCTATATTAAAAATTCCAGCAAAAACTTTTAATAAAAAAAAATTATATATAGTTTTTATTCATCTTGACGGAGATTTTGCAATTTCCTATCTATATACATTTAATGCGAACCAAACAACCGTCGCGGTAATATCATATGATTCTTTTTAGTCAATCACACATCGATCAATTGAATCATTGAATGCCTAATTTCTTTTGATTGGTAGTCAGAGATGTGTTGGCTATCATTATTATGTAGCAAGAAAGATGAGAAATTTCTTGTAACTATAAAACAGTGTCGAATCTCGAATCATTTTCAAATTAAATATACGATTTTTATAAGTTGTGCGTTTACCAATACCAATCCTCCTCCATCATCCTAAACGCCGAAACATCTGTACATCTTACATTTTATACACTGTAGTCTACGCTCAAAAATGTGTATATATACTATACATAAAGGTACTGCTACACAGAGCGCGGTCTGTAAAAAATGGACATTTTTTTACATTATCTATCAAAATTTCATTTAATTCTATCAAAATTGCAATCACAATAACAAAATTTTTGACAGAACGCCGCGGGCAAAAAATATTTTGTATTTCAATACATTCGAAAATCTGACCGCGGCGGTCTCACCGCGCTCTGTTTGCCCGGCTGAATACATATATGTGTATTACAAGATAACGCCTTGCCGCGCGGTCAAAAAATGACAGATCGCAGCGGGCAGACCGCGCTCTGTGTGGCAGTACCTTAAGTCAGAGACTATTAAGCAGTAGTATGTAGTACGAAGCTTTCCTACAATATTTTAAAAATATTCTTTTCTTTTCTTCTAGGACGACGAAATCCATTTTGATTGGTAAGTTATTTTATTTTTTTATTATTTTTAATTTAAAATTCTTACACAATTTTTACACAATAGATATTTACGTTCCCAAAGAGTATACATTTAAAAAAAAATCGTGTAAAAAAATTATATTATATTATTGAGTGAGATATGTATATTTGTATGTTCTTTGCATATTCTATAATTAGAATAAATAGAGTACGGACAACCACAAATGACCAAATGAGCATGAACATCGCGCTATGAAAATTTTGAACACCATTGTCTTTCTTGTAAAATGCTAAGACGAAATATGCATGTCCGTCCGTTTGTCCGATCAAGATTCCGGCTAAACGGTTAAAGCTAGAAAGCTTAAATTTTGACAGTTTACAATGTTGTCCTAGAGTAAGATCTCTATTGTTTTTAGAACAAATCGGTATAGGAGTGAGGAGTATAGTGTGAACCTAATTTTAATAATTATCATTTCTAAAAGATGGGAAACATTTTTTTTTGTTAATATAAGATTGATCCATTGATTTTAATTTAAATTATTGACACAGATTACAGATCAATATTATTATCTAATCCTGTACTTGCATTGTATAGTAGTAATTCGACTAACGAGTTATATATTTCTTGAAATTGTATCAATTTCTTTCTCTAAAAATAAGATGAAATCAAATAATAAAACGAACAAACGCACAATGTGCAATATTAACAAATTCAATTTGATGATTTATAATTTTAATAGAAGAAAATTGTTGTTGTTGCGTTTTATTGTTCCAAGAAAGAGTGGATATCTTATTATTTTATTATTTATTGTTGATGTTGGCTAGAAGGTCATCTTCTAACGAATCGGTTAGTTACTGTTGGGATATTATAAGAGTTCGATGGTTTACTAGTGATTGATACACAAACTATCTATGTTGGCACGCTATATCACGTCTTACACGCAAACAACATAAAACCTTAATTGATTTTATTTTATTTTAGATAAAAATATGGTATTTATCTAGTTTGTCAGATGTTTTAAAGTTGTTCAATGATTTGAAATGATTTATTTATGAATGGATGCAATTCTGGAAAATTGTTAAATTATTGATGGTACAAGAAAGAGGTTGATATGGTTATTATGCAACTAGCGATATATCTTTAGAATGTGTATATACATACATATATATATAATTGATGGATATTCCATTTTATGTAGATACTCAGGTACATCGTTCATATATAATTATATAGTTATGTTCGATTAATTAAATTGAAGTTAATTTGAAACCAATGAAAAGTCAATGTTCAAATGTATGAATGCACCTTGTACCCATAAGTTTTTAACGATAGAATGATGTCCGAATAAATTATCTCAGGACAATTTTTTTAAATCTTAATTGCTTTCTTAGACTTCCCACAGTGAGACGTAAAAACTAGATTTTTAAAAATTTTTGAGGCATTTAGCTAACCCCAAATTTTTGAAAATAGATAATCGATTAAAAATTAAAATAATTCAAATGATGTGGGTTTTTCATGGATATTATCAAAACAGAACCACATACAGCTTAGTTCTTTATTATGTTCTGTAGCTTTTGAAAATGTGGTTTTTACTATCTCTGTTTCGACAAATTTTTGGGTTAGGCTGTTTTAGCGCTGAACGTCTCAATTGTATTGGAGTTTAATTATCCATAAAAAAAAACAATTCTAGTGACCATTATACAGTAGTACCATTTGACTAGGAGAGAAATAAACAATTTTACTTACTTGATCATATCCTTGTAACGGTTGATCGGTGTTACTGTTTGTTTCATTTCCTGGCGGTCGGTCAACAGCAACGCCAATTCCGAGATCCGGTGCCGAAACAAAATCGAAAAAATCCGTTTTCGATAAGTCTTCCGGCCGAAATGACTCGGAAATATCCATGCTGGTTGATGACATTTCATCCGATCCAATCATGTAGGAAATTTGTTGGTTTTAAATGTGGTCGATCCAATTTCACATCTGAAAATTAAAATGAGAAATTTTATAATTAAATTTCTGATGACCTCTGTTAAACAGTTTTGATAGATTAGTTCTAAAAATTGAGGTAAACCTTCTAGTAAATATTAAATATCACCAATATTACATTAACAACAAAAACAAATATTTTCTCAGGGCTACATTTATCAACATTTTTAATTAGATTTTAATTGCTTTTTATTGTGGGTATTAAAAAAATGAACCTTTGCTAAAAATATTTCACCATAATACACACACGTACCTCGCCTATGTACAATTTACATACATATATGTATGTTAACCAAAGAAATAATAAAATAAAAAAAATGAAGAAAAACAAACAAAATTTAGTTCCAAAATTAGTTACGAGTGTTGCACAAATCTATCGATCATAATAAGTTTCTCCAGTTTTGACTCGTATATGCATATCTTTCTTCATGGTGAACTTGATTTTTTTTTGTATGTGTCCATACCCGAAAACATGTGTAAGTTATTTGCTGTTAATTTTTTTTTCCTATAAGTCTACATACATAGCGTTAACCTTAAATGTTGACTTAACTAATTTGCTATTTAAAAGAAATAGGTATCAATCTCAATCAATAAAGTTTTACAAATTATTTTTATTGTTAATTCAAGAGTTATTTCATATTGATAATCATATATTATGTATGTATGTACCTATTTGAATATTTTACATATGTACGTACATATGTATGTATGCCAAAATTATTTTCGGTTTTCCTAAATTAGTTGTAGTAGTTGTAATGTTTTTAATTAATATTTATTTAAGAGATTTAGGGAGAAGTTTAAAAATATTTAAAAAAAAGATTCTTGTAGTATTCTTTTCATCTTCTTTGTACGTTCTTTATATAGCTTATATAGCGTTCTTTTGGTTAACCCTTTCGACCCGGAAGGTACAGTAAGAGTTTAAACATTCCTTTGCTAATTGTAAGCTGAGTCAAAGGGGTTAAAGCATCTTATATTGTAATTTTTTTTGTAACTTCTTTTTGCATTCTTTTGAGCTACTTGTTGCGTTCGTTTGAGTTTCATGTGGACTTTTGAGCTTCTTTGTGGTTGATCTTTCTTAACAATTTAATCCAAATAGATTTTAATTTTTTGGGCGGTCATAACTTTTGTTATGATTACAAAAAGAAAGTGTCCAGCTTATTTTAATAAAAATACAAATTTTGGTTCATAGCCTCTACCCTCTAAACGCAATATTCTTTTTAGATTCTTTAGATATATTTTAAGCAAAATTAATGAAATATTTATCAGAACGAGAACGATATATGAGCAAATCGTTCTTCTGAGCAGTCTTTTGGAATTTCGTTAGTCTTAGGATCCGCTAAATTTGTTTATTTGTTATATAACAAAAAAATACTAAGTCAATATTTTTTTAAGTAGATACTCAACATAACTAAAATAAATATAACCTGACAGTTATTTTTCTGATTAATGACACTCCAAGTACAATTAACATTATTAATTCCAAGTTTAATACCATTATCTATTAATAAAACATTTAAATGCAAAGCAATAAATTAAGCTTAAAAATTGTCACAGTAATTTATATTTAATGGGATTAAACAAATTTTTGTTTATTTATAAATTATTGTTGTTGGAGGGTGAGGAAATTTAAGAGTTTTGTTGTTTTATTTTTTTTTTCTTTTAAACAAATTCAATTAACATGATTCAATCAACATTTATCTACATATATGTTCCTTTGTACATAGAGTAATACTCATACTTAGGTAGATGTTAACTGAATGAAATATTAAGACTTGAAAATCACCAGCAGTGCACGTGGTGTCTCTATAATATAGAATAAAATCTATCATGCTGTAGGGGGCCTATAGGCCTATTGGGGGCCCGGAGGGCGTCACGTAGTGTTTGGTCACGATTTTGATTTGACTGGAATATTATACAATATACAATGATATCGTAAAAACAAATTAACTAT
>JANSTT010001608.1:0-18074 GCA_026745375.1 Platyura marginata
GATGAGTATTAAGGGGCGTTACAAACTCCGTACCAAAGTTATAATACCCTTCGATTAACATCATACGGGTATAATCACGTGCACATCAAATGTTTTTTCCACTCAAGGTATGAACTTCCCAGAACACAATATGTATAGTATGTATGTACGATTTTAACTTATTGTAGAAATGCTCCTTAAAATATTATTTTGAATTAAAAATAAAAATGGGAGTGCTTCTGTCTTCCGCGTCGCTTTCACTTCGTGCCTGCTACATACAAAAGATAACGCTCTAGACAATTATCAAATAAATATTTTATCAAAAATAAATTTGAGATGAAATCATTGAATTGAACGCCAATAATGTATCTACCTAATATTCAAATATTTAATTGAACTTAAAACCATAAAAATATGTTTTTTTGAATATACAAATGACTAAAATCAACACCATAAACACCGACTTTACGACATTGAAAATTGCTGTAAGATGAAACCCATAATCTATATAATTTTCAGCTTATGCCTATCCTTAAAAAGCCATATCAACCTATTAACATATATGCTCTCCTGCTAAGGATAAAATTATTCCAGATAATAAACATTTTATTATTATGTTATGTATTTATGTACATATATGTATGTATGTATGTATGTATATTGTATATGTATGTATTATATGGTTGGATACAGTGAATAGAAAGCCTATATATAGTAGTAGTGAAAATATCTTGCGATATACATATGTAAGATTTTTCTTTATTCAAAGCACTGAATAGTTGATGTCGGATAAAAAAAAAATAATTACAAAAATTTTTAGAGCCCCACAAAAAATTATGAAAAATATCTGACTTATACAGGATAATGGAATATGTTGATTGACGGCTCTATACATATAGTGCTTATTGTTCTTTTCATCTTGCAAAATATAATAACAAAAGACTTGGTATCTTATTTTTCAAAACTATAAGTCATATTACTTTATACACAAACTCTGTATGACTGTGTATTTCTTGGGTATTTTTTTTTTATCTTCTCCGCCTACTACTCAGTCGCGTACTCGCTGATGGTCGAACAAAAAATACCCTTCTTCTTTTTGATCAATCAATCAATCCTTCTCCCCCATCATCAAGACTTGCCTAAATTAGTATTTCTCCTAAGAGAACATGCTAATTTCTCCTAAACAAAGATACAATTTAGATATCAATATGTTGAACGTCCTTAATTGGTACAAAAAAAAAAGTGTGATACTCCAAAAAAAGGCTTTCTTGTCAAAATAAGTTTTCCAAAAATTTGTTTTCATTTTGAAGGATGGATTCATAAATTTTCTATCTCTCTCTCTCTAATTATTAGAGAAATTTAACGATATTTAATGAAAAACTGACAGAGACAACATAGATTTGGTATTTATTTTTTAAAATGACATACAATTGATCGCAGCGTCGTAACATTAGGTCGTGAAACTGTTTGGTCTATAAATGAATTCTTCATTATTGTATTCTCTATAATTGTTGTCATATTCATTTTCATTTAAGAGACGTTACAAACTCTGTACCAAAGTTATAATACCCGTTGATCAACAATATATTTTTGGAAGAAAATCTAAGTTTCTCACAGATTTTATAAAGATGACTAGAATCAAATACTTTTGCAAAGGTTAAGGAGCACCATCATTATTTTGGGCTTTATATATTGACATCATTATTTTTGTAACTTTTAAAAGCCTTCATTTTATTCATGCAGGTTTCCATATTCAAAACTCTTAAAAATAAATCAATTTATTATGATAATACAAAAAATAATGTTAATGGTAAAAAAAAAAAAAAAACGTTGATACCTACTACAAGCTTATGTATATTTTTTTATGAGTATTTTTCGGTTTTATATATTTTTTATTATTCCATTTTTTCGCCGTTAATCTCTTTTTCATTTAATAATTAACTTTTTACTGTTCTTAGCCATGTGATAATACCATTGAAAACAAAAATAAACCACTAGACATCTACTTCCATTTATTAAATAAAGGTTATTAACATTTATTTACAGAATAATTACCCTTAACCCACTCTGACACTTTATGCGTCCCCTACATATATATGCTCCCGTTTTTCATTTTAATTTGATTATACATTTTTAATTAATTTGTTTTTTCTCTGTTTACGTAGAGACGGGTTTGTTGGTCAGTTTTTGTATTTGTTTATTTAAAACAAGCACAAAAACTGAGACGTCTTTAAACTGAGAAAAATGCAAATTAATTATAATAAAACGGTGAAGAATATTTGTTAAACAATAATAAATCTTTAAGTTCAAACAAGCTATATTTCACATTATACATACAAATACACACACAAATACACTACCTATACATAAACATTTTAAATTATGGAACCGCAAAATTAGCTTACTAGAATTTATGTATAATATATTATTTTCACATCTTAAATCAGAATTCACACAAATTTCACCCTCAATGTAAACCTTAATTTCAAGATAGTAGATAAATATGCCATCTGAAATTGGGTGGATCGTTTTTAATGAATCCTTTTTGTCTATGTGTACATATATATGTATATTATACAATGGCAAGTATACATTCAATTTAGCGAGTTTAAAAAGATAGATAGAGTTGAATTTAATGTACCGCTTATACTCGTAGTTATTTATTCATTAAAACCACGAAAAAGCTTGAGGATATGAAATTTTTAAGAAATTTCACAACAACAAAATTTCTATTAAAGCAGCGATTCAACAGCTTTCTCAAAAGAATTTGTTTCGTTTAAAGTTTTGATCGTAACTAGTCTTGCATTCCTTCGAGCGAATGATTACAGTTTTCCTATCTTCCCTTGAGGGGAACATTAGAAATACACCGTAGTTAAATATTACATTATTGAAAATGAGAGAGTGCCAAGTGGGAATCTAACCTTAGTACATTTGCCATTTATACACTAAGATACCTGACAAAAATGAATACTTTTTTGAATAAAGATATTTTCATTCGATTACCACTTTCGATCCAACCTAATGTGCAATATAAGCAATACATTTGATATTTTCATGTAGGTAAAATTGTAATTTATTACCATATTTCGGTTAGACATTATTTTGCGTGACTTTATAACATAGCTCGCACTTAAACTAGTAATTTGTATTCGGACACAGTAATTTCATGAAATTATTCGAATTTCATGAAAAACTTTCGAGAAAATTAAATTTTAAAAATCAATAATAGGAGAAAAAAATGTCCTTTGAAATTGGAAAATATAATTTTAATTTTATCCTACGAATGAAGTTTTACGCCTTTTACGTCTCAAGAGTATATAAAGATTTATTCCTTGTGTTCCTTTGACATAAGTTCTTTAATCCTTTTTATACCCGTATGAGCGTTTCGTCAAAGAGTATTACAATTTTGGTACGGTGTTTTTGGTGCCCTCTAGTATTCAGTTTTTCTTGTGAAATTTTATGTCAAAATATGCATGTCCGTGATCAAGACTCTGGCTAAATGACTAAAGCTATAGAAAGCTGAAATTTTGTTTATTCAGTGCTCCTAGAGTAAGATCTCTATTGGTTGGAGCAAATCGGACAAAGAATAGTGGAGGGTGGGGTACTGTGTGTGCCCATTTTATTATATAAACCATTCATTTACCCAAAATATAGTCAGAATATAGAAAAAATGAAAATGACAACAATTATAGATAATAAAAAATTAAAGATTTTATTAATAAACCAAAAAGTTCCACGATCTACCATTATGTCATTTCTAGGATTTTTAATCATTTGTATTCAATTTACTCAATATGTATTTGTTGTACAGAAAGAATTGATAAGAATATAATAAATAAGCGCTCCTATGGATGTATTATAATCACTAAACCAGTAAAAAGTTTATTTTTATTATAAAGAAAATGACAGGAAAAGATATAAATACTACAAAGTTATATAGAAGATTTTTTGAAATAAACATTAATTGTTTGCTCTAAGAAAATGTATAACTACTTTCTATTCTGTTTTCTGAAAGTGTAATATTAAGAAGTGGTAAAATAAATTGTAAAAAGTTACCTTTTTAATTGCTAAGTAGATACATAATTCATATAATATTTAATTTAATTTAATTTGCGGTGCAAGTATTTCAATTCCAGACTAAAGCTAAAGCGTCGACTGCCACCATGGGTAGGTAAGTAATCACAGATCCATATTTCTCCAGAAATTTGTATAGCGTTACAGAAAATCTAAATTTCATGTCAAAGAATTGCTGTGTTGTATTTGCATAGCTAAATGTAAAAGGCTGAAAATGACTAATTTATGAAGTACGGATACAATAAATTACCCTCGTACCCCTACAAAGTCATTACCTATTATACTTCAACGAATTCAAAACTATGAAGGATTTACGGTGCTCATGCAAATTATTATGAAGTATAATCATAGATTACGTTAGTGAACGTATAAGTTTGTAGATTATTGTTTGTCATCTGATGGTGAATGCTACCTATGAAGAAAGATGGTCTCAGGGGGGTTGAGATTAAAGAAAAAACTCTCGAATAACGTGTGTTCCTACTGTACAGAGATTCATTTCAGATATTTTCCACTGTATTTATCATTTCTAATTAAAAATATAATTTGAACATTCGTCCGTTTAATATTTAACTTTTATTTGAGAAAGGTTGGGCGAAATAGAAACCACACCATGTTTCTGATTAAGTAAAATTCAAAGCTTCTAACTGTTTTTTACCTTTCTATAAATAATTTCCTTGAGACTTTCCTTAATTGATATAAAACGAAACAATGTCTCTGTAATCTGATAATTTATTTATAATGAAATGTTAATAAATAATGCAAAGTACAACACCTTCTCAATTTGTTCCCTTTAAAAATGTCAACATTTGTTCGATTTTATATTTTAAATATTATTAATTATGTAAGGTCTATTAGGAAAGAATACTAATACTGGTATATACGAGTATAATAACATCTAAACTCACGCTATAATGTCTCTTCCCTTGTTCAAATGTATTATTATAGGGGTAAGCAATGGCCAGCACAACAAAAAAAAGAAAAATTCAGAATATAATCGAGGCAGATTGATGATAGTTTCGTTATATTGAAATTGAGAAAAATCGTTATTCAGTGTACAAAAATCGTCAATTTAATTGGATTTCTTTAGCGACCCCATTTGCATATGTAATTTCTTGATACCTCTCTATAGCTAAGAGTTTTATTTCGTGGGCAGAGCTAACGCTACCACACTACAATGTTTAAATAGGCGTTATTAACTTACGTTTTAAAATTAGTTTTTTTTTTTGTGAATGAGTAAATGAAGCTTTATTACATTTATTGTCTAAAATTCTAGATCTATTCTTTGTTATTTGCTAAAAAGCAACATATTTGTTGTTTAGCTTGACATTTATTTGTTTGCCGCATTCTATTAAAGTAATTTATTAGTTCAATAAACTTAATTTATTGATTTCTCTTTATAGAATGAATTGAATTACTTATACCGAATATTTGCAATTACTTTATTTTACCACTTTGCTTTTAGTTTATGGATTGTTGTATGTATACATGAACATAATAATACATACATGCTTGTATACTTAATAGAATACATACATACATACATACTTCATTTGATGAATTACGTTTACTCTATTTATTTGTTTACATATTTATTTTTTTAGTTTTAGGTGTGAACAAATATTTAAATAATAATAATAAATAACCAAGATGGCTCAATTTTCCAGATAACAGTTAATTGTTGAACTCTCGAATCAAAATATTAACAATTACGATTGAAGATCACATTTGTCTATCGAATCCAAATAATGCTTACTCTATCAAATTGTTCACGCTTCGCTACTGGCTATTAAGATAAATTGCTTCACAATAAATTGTTTTACGATATCCAATAGGTACATATATAGTTTTCCCACTTTTGTAGATTTGGAATCGTATGGAAAATGGCTAGATTTAGGGTTAAGAAAAAATGGAGTCAATAAACGTTACAGTTACAATAATTGTCGGATACATGTACAATTGTACAATGTACATGTACTTGTACATAAATAAGATTTTGTATAATCTTACAAGGAACTTTGAAATTTAATTTAGTAATATTATGTTATTATCAGTAAGTGGAAGGTATGTATCTGTGTTATCTTCATAAATGGTATACATACTTATATGTATGTCGCAATTATTTAATGGTCGCCCATTCACAAAAATGAACCAATCAGTGAATTTCGTAAATTAAAAATGGTATTAACGAAAAAAAATTGTTAAACAATAGGAAATTTACACTCCAAAAAAAAAAAGAAGGTTTACACCTCGAGAGAAACGAAATATAAGTATATATGTATTGTGGATCCTAATTTTTGAGGGTGCGGAAAACCAATAATAATTGCAATTAGCAAAAAACCATTATGCTTTAAAAGCAGAATTTTTTTTTTAAAAAAGTCTAAAATTTAAAAAATAATTTCTTAAGCAATTTCATTATTGAACTTTATCGTCAAAATAATTATTTTCATGACATAAAAAAGGACGTCGATCGATTTTCTTTTCTATATTTGTATTGGACAATGATTTGAATAATTTTATATTAGAAGACACATAACTGTCTACAGTCTGCACCCTTATATTTTTCTTCTTATATACATAAAATCCTTTGATTTTAGATATTTTTAAAAGATCCCTTTTTTATTTGCCTACATACTGATTTTTGAGAAACGGTCAGACTAATAATAGCTTACCTAATTTTCTAATTAGAAATATTGATTCTTTTTGTACATAGCTCCCCAAATATTTGTTTTTTGGTTTTATTTTCTCTTTATTCCAGTTAGGGGTTGGGGTGCATAATGTAAACATTTTAAATGGTCGCTGAAGTATGTAAATATGTATGCCCTTTTTTTCTAATTTCAACATAATGTGGGTAATTCTCGGCGTAATTTAGATTTTTCCAATGTAAGAAATCAAGAGGGAGGGTGGGTGGTAGTGCGTAAAAAACCTGTTACAATTCGTTAACAAATTTTTCTGAAGAGATGGAAATCATTTAAGTCATTAAAACTTAGCAGATAACACCTTAATTCCACTATTTATGATAAAATGTTCACACACAAAAAAAATTAATTCTTGACCAATATGGTTTTTTGTATTTTTTACGTGATACTAAATACGGTAGTGCAATCTAGAGCAGACATAAATAATGCTAAATTTTTTTTTTATCATATTTTCTTTCATTTTCTATTTCGGATTTTTTATCAACCTTACATATTTAATTGAATAAATCAAATTAATGAATTTAAAATCAAATTTAAGTTTAGAGATATTTTTTTAATTCATAATTTATCTCCACTCTCTAAATGCTATAAGTATCTACGGATTATAGAAAATCCCTTTTCCAAATTACTAGATGAAAAAAAAAATGTAGATTAAGAACACGAAAAAACAATTAATCAATGTACAGAAAAACAGCAACTTATTTACAGCCTCCGAAAAAAAACCTCATTTAATGCCGCTTATACGTATTTAACACCACTGCCACTTTCCACGGTAAAATCAATTAAATTTAATTAACTTTTCAAATAAAGCTCTTCCGACGAAAAACTTTTCCAACCAAAAATATTTTAAACATTTTCCGTGAGACATGAATAGGTACGAATACGAAGGTATAAGTTAAGTTTAGAACATATGTACATGTATTGGAGTATAGTAGGTACACTATACCAAAAGTAAATAATTTTCGGGTAGGTATACAAAGAAACCTTTTTCAAAAAATTTCTATATGAAACGATGACTGAACCATTCACTTCATCAAATGTCCAAAATTCACTTCCATTATATAGCCCGATTTTGGTGTTATATTTATTTTTGTAGCTTTTATTTGGTATTCATTGTGTAGCATAATTTCGTATTAAAATGGAATGGTTTATTATGGATTCATGTGGAACAATTGGTGAAGTACCCAAACATCAGTAATAGTACTGTTCAATGAGCACAAGTAATAAGCTTTTCTGGTTTTATTCCAGTTTCTTCTACGTTCTATTTTTTAAGATCTTTTTTTTGTTGTTGTTAGTAGGTAGGCTTTACAGAGGAAACAGTAAAATCCTAAAAAGAAAAGTATTTAAAATTTAGATTGAGTACGTGTTTTTGAAACATAAGCTAAAAATGTTGGACGTCGGAACTCAGTGAAAATCGATTAAAGTTGAGTTTTTTTAGGATTCCCTTTAGGATCTGTAACATGTTTTTATAGGACATTGTAATTAAAAAATAGCTAAAGGTTAAAGATATTTGATGAATAATAATTGTGTTATTCGTTTTTAAGATATCTTAATAAAATGTCAAATAGGATTAGCTTTTTAATTCAAGTATACTATACCTAAGTATTAAAAATTAAAAATTTTTCTTCTTAACGTTATTCTTGAGGTTGTTTAGAACAGCTTTTTCCAAAAAAATGTGGATCCTAGAACCCCTCTTACATTTTCCCAATAGCGCCCTGTGTACAAGCATGTTATGACTTGTTTGAGGAATCACTTCTCAGAAAAGTTTAGTTGATCTGCCCCCTCAAACTATGACCCCTCTCTTATCACAAACTGTTAAGAAAATGTTGATAAATTTATAATGTTTTCAATTTTTCCTATAAGCAAAAAGGTTTTACAAAAATAGCCGCCATGTTAAATAATTTGGGCATTAATGGATTAAATTGGATTTTAAAATAAAAAATACCTCATGTTTTAAGTGAAAAATATTTTAAATCGGCCAATTTTTAAGCTCATCATTTTATAAATCAATAAAACTTTTACAATATATAGTTTCGGTAAAACTAGGGACCGCTTACTAACTCAGGACATAAAAAATTAAAACAGAAATCCTTCTACAAATTGTTATTTTACCAAAAATATAAATCCTGAAAATTTCATCGATTTATAAAACTCTTCACCTTTAACAAATTATTTGAGGGTTTTAATAAACCTTTTGGAGATGTGAAAAATAATTTTAAGGACAAAATATTAATCGTTCATTTTTATTTTTTTGTAGCTCCTTTATTTTGGGAATTTTAAATAGTTTTATGATAGGGCTTTGAATGTCATCGCTTATCACATCCTTTAAGTTTATCAAAATTCAACGTATTACAAAAAAAAAAATTCTTAAATTTTTGAATAACAACTTAATGGAAAATTTACAAACCCTTATCAGATGCTAAAAGAAAAATGATTACCACTCACGTTCCCTCTAATTGAAACAAAGTGAACGTAAAGATATGGAAAAAGCTATAGGTACGTGATGATGTTCTGCATCATTGATTTAACTCTATATATGCATAATGCTGCTGATACAATATTTTTTCTCCTTTCACTACTATGCTTAAACTTACGCCTTTCGACGCTTTTTATACTACCACAAAGCTATGGAATAAATTATGGGATTTTTTTTTTTTAACCACATAGAAAAAGCTATTTTCGTGAAAACGTAGAAAGGCAATTTTGTGTGATATTTCAAAGGATTTTCCAGCTAAATAAAATTGCATTTTTTCAGTTACCTGATATGTAGGAATTGGTATAATACTCAAAGTGATTGCGAAACGAATACCATTAACACTCGTTGTAGACGAAATATTTTATTAAGTAGCAGTATGGAGTGTATATTGAAATTTGAAACAAGAAACTACATATCTTGGATATTGATCGCATTTCATGAAATCTATTTGTATGTTCTTCAGATGGTATAGCAAAATGTGTTTCAAGATGTATAGTCGACATTCATACATATAGATTTGGAATACAATCTTTTAAACAAATCTTATTTCGAAAATTTCTAGAACTATTTTAAAATAGTTAGATTTCGGTGTGAAAATCGTTTATTTGCGTTACAAAGTAGAAATAGTGAATTTTAGGTAGATTATAGTTAGGTGAATTCTTATAAGAATTTTCAAAAATATTTATAAAGTTTCCTTTTGATTTGTTAACAACAAAAAAGAATAATAGACTACCAAAGTTGGTCGTGCGAAAGCATTTTCATCACTCTTTTAATGAGTTACGCCTATCTGTAAGGCTAGAAAAACATATATGTTTGTGAAGTTTATTTATATCATACAAAAGAGTACACTTCAAACTAGTTTTTATCATTTTTAGTGAACAAAAATATCAAGTATTTTACAGGATGCAGTACTGGATACGAAGGTCCTTTTTTTTCTTTTTCGATGCACATCTTTTTTTCAAAGTTAAATTTGTTGGGCCTACCGCTGTCAAAATGCAAAAAAAGGGTACACCTAATGGATGGAATATTATAGAAGTACCGCGTTATACGAAGGTTACCTGTATTTCAGGTATTCTTTATGAACCGCATAAAATTAATAATTACCGGCTGGCCATCAGCGATTTGACTAAAATTTTAAGAATTGAATCTCCTCGGGAAACAAAATATGGTTTAAGTGAAAAAAAATCTAGAATTTTTTATTTAAGGTTTCGCGAATTTCCAAATATTGGCCATCCCATTAGTAAAAGAACGCCATTTTTAACTAGAAATAAATATTATAATTTAAGTATTTGTAGTAGTATAGGTAGGTACCTATACTAGTACATACATAAAGATAAGATGATTAGATTGTGCAAATGCAAGGGTAATCTTACCAATTTTCAATAAGTAAATGTAAATAATTTATTCGAAGGCAATTATCGGTATAGCAAATTGAATTTAAACAACAACAAACCTATTACCTATTATAGGCACATTTATAATGTTAAAATTATTGATATATATATATATATATACATATATGTATATATAACGATGTCATTTTAATTAAAATATCATATGCGACATGACTTGCGTACCATTAACTCATCAACCCTTCATAAACTTCCTTATAGACAATTATCTCGTTAATTACATTCATCAAGAACTCAATAACATAACAAAGTATCTCTTGTATCTATATACTGTGTAATCTAATTAAATTGAATATAATCTGAAAAGGAAATTTCAACAGAATTATCTAAGTTGATTGTCTGTAATGGTACTTACCTTTAACGAGTGTCAATATACCCAACGGCATCACTAATATCGCAACCATTAAATCGGTTATAGCCAGTGACATTAGGAAATAATTTGTAACATTCTGAAGACGCCGTTCCCATGCTATAGCCAAACAAACTAATATATTTCCAGCAGCCGTACCAACAACCAAAACTAATGCCAACAATGCCCAATAATTATTTCGATTTGTTACTGGATCATTCTGATGATAGTCTTCATCATGTAAATAAATGGTGGCACTGTCATTGTCAACGATACGACGACTATCATTCAAATCATGTGATGACGATGACGACCATAAAAGTATTGTGGAACCGTTAAATATCGAACCGATTTCCCTTTTACCCATATTTTTTCTCTGAAAAGCTGGAAATAATTGACGAATTTCATCTATGCGGTTGTCGTTGTCGTAACAACATTCTGTTGACACTTTTGTAAAGCTCTGCAAAGCCTTTGATGACGAGAAAACGATTCAAAGCACTTTGGATTTAACATTTTAATCCCAATGAGATTAATTTATTTAAAATGTGATATACTGCATCGTTTCAATTCATTGAGCAATAAATAATAAAACGTCAGCTGGGATTTGTGCTTTAAGCTTTCAATGTAATATATTCGATACTGTAGACTCGTTTAAATGCTAATTATCTGTAATAGTATGGTACAGTTGCACAATTTAAATTTTATTTTCCCATAGGTATAGTAAAAAATTGCACTCTTCCTTCAACCCAAAGCTCACTTGGTCGGTTTTATTGATGTCCGTTCTTTCTTTTTGTTTTTTTTTTTCGTCGATGATGTTTCTGATGTAGCAAATAATTTTGTTGTTGCTATTGATCTTCTTCTTTTTGCTGCTACTATTCTGCCATTGATGCTGTCATGGTTTGCTGACATTTTATCTTGTTTTTTCATTAGAATCTACTTACTACTATACAAGTCATTGTCTTCGTACATATAAGTATGTATGTATACGATATTGTGTAAAATGATGGCATTCGCACTGTTTTAATATTAACATAAACGTATAACGGTAAAGATATGTATTTTCTTGTCACTGTACTGTACCATATATTTTCTTTTTCCCCAACACTTTTGTTACACATTTTATAGGAATAGCAACATTTTATGGGAACAGTTACAATTCAGTTTATCTTTGGGACATTTTTATTCATAATTTTCTGTATTTCCTATTGTGAAACGAATATATAAATAACATTTTATAAAATATATTTTTAGACTATGTAACATTAATATTTTATAAGCGTAACGATAAAGCTTAATGATAGTGCTTACGTTGTAAAGTATATAGGTAGATATATTATGTACCTACATTTATGTACTGTACATACATATGAATGTATGAAGAAATTTATCTGTAAAAATAGTACCTACATACATATGTACATTACGTATTTAGTTCATGTAAAAGGTAGTATGAAGTGAAAATAAACTTTAGATTATTATTATCATGAATGATGTAATGATATCGACTATTGAGCATAAATAAATATAGATAAACAATGTATAATGTATATACATAGAGTAGATTCGTAGAAAGGAAAACCCAGTTAATTGTAAGCTCTGGTTAAATTTTAAAGAATGGTCATTTTTTAAATACAACATTTTCTAAGTATGGACTGGACATAATTGCATCAAAATGTTATGCTTATTATTTGATTTGAAATGTGCGTACAATCAACAACCAAAAAACCAGTATGGAAGAAATAATTGTCTACGCCGATTATTATATACCCGTATTATACTAATTTATTATCTACGACTTTGTCCGTGTCTATTTTGTCTTTACAACAAATATTGAGTTAATTGATTAAAAATACTAAAAATGAAATAAAATTATTAACAGCGCCATAATGGTAGATCATGGAACTTTTTGACAGATTATCTTGTAGTAGTAGTTGAGTAAGATCCGTATTATTTTTGGAACAAGTAGGACACAATATAGGGGAGGCTATGGTAAAGTGTGCATCTAATTTTTCCCATCATCATTTACTCGAAATATAGTAGAAATGTAGAAAAAATTATTGAAAAAACAAAAATGAAGATTCCATTCTTAGACCAATTTTGTATGTAGGTCGTAGGTTATTTACGATCAATTTAACCTCTATTATTTTCCAACTGTTCCAATTTTAAAGTGCATAATTTTCATATGAATTTCAATGCACGATTTGAAGGAGAAGGATTTTAGGATTATACATAACAATTAAATATCTACATACTATATATGTATGATTACATAATATGTATAATTGTTCAAACGTGTATAGTAATCCTCCAAATACAGAGTTCCCTATACCGTATTATGATCTTATAAACTCATTTAATGCTAAATTAAATACATTAATGTAAAAACGTTTATGCAAATTTCCATTTCGTTTAATAATCTTTGTTTCACATAGAACGAACAATTTCATTTCATTGTTCAAATTGGTAAAATAATAATAATATGGAAATTGAAAAGTTTAGTATACGAGTATATATAGATAGTTATATTCAAAAGAAAATGAATATTTCTATACTATCCATAGGGTTTCGTATTGACTATGATTAGTTTTAGTTGAAAGGTTTTTTTTCACTATTTCAACCAATATAAATATTAACTATTTAATTAGCGTTAGGGATTGGCTGGCGTACACTTGAAATGCATATTTCTATTTCACGTGATTTGTTTGTTTCCCATTTCCAATTATAATTTATATCAAATATCCAATATGGGGGTTTTAGGGGTTTACAACAATGTATATATGGTATATAAATGTACAATTAAATTTCGTTATTATAATGTGCTGATATATGCTCGACAAATAATTTCAATGGTAATAAAACAATAATTTAATAATTTAATTGGCCAACAAACCTGTTTTATAGGTAAGCATGACGTAAAGCAAAGTGAAATCGGCCAACACTTTTCTTGTAAAAATCGGTTTGTTGGCCAAAAGTATTGGCCTGTGTAATACCGACCAAATACAAAATTTGTTTACCATATATATACATACATAGATATATGTATGTATATCGTGAAACTATAAAAATTCTTAATTATTTTTCTTGTTTTTCTTCTTTTGTTTTTCATTCACTTTTTCATCTTTCTTTATTTTTTCATGTTTTTTTCTTTTGAAATCTTTTAAACTATATATTAATCTTTTAAATTAAACTAATTATTAATCTAGATCAGCCATTCCCAACCATTTTTTTTCATGCGACTCAATTTTCAACTCATATAAATTTCGTGGCCCACCTCAACCATATAATTTACACTACAGTCAACTTTAGGCAACCAAATTTTAGTTGGATACGAACCCCGAATTGGGTCGCGACCCCTCATTTGTTAATCACTGATTTAGATTATATTTTCTGAATTATCTTTTTCTGTTTTCTAATTAGCGATTGTTAATGATTTAACCTCAGTTACTTATTTCTTTTGTTATTATATTTCTATTATTAGCAATACTAATCAGTATAAGAGATATTTGTACAGATTTTACTACCTTTTAGGTCTTCATAATCAATCATATCATATCATAATTAAAAAAAATAAATAAATAAGTAGGTATATAGACATTAGCCAAGGTTTCGATTTTGGGAAGTGTATAAGTATTGCATCTTGGTAGTTCTTTGTAATTTTCGTCAAAAATTGTTTATTGATAATTTAAGAAATGATGACTTGTGAGTAACAAATTTTCACAAATTTTAGATAGAACAGCTGAAACTTAATGTGGCGTATTTTGTGGGTAGAAATAGAAATAGAATTATTTTAAGAGAGACCAACAGTGAACAGAACGAAATAAAAATCTGTACAAAAGAAAAAAAAAAGAGGAATAATGTTCTCTTTTTAAAAACCATCTTTGATCCCTCTTTTATATAACTAAATAATATACCTAATGTGAGAAATAATGTCTTGACATTCTATGTTTCTCTGCCATTTCATTAGTATGAAATTCTTTTTCGGTGTATTTCTAATATAGATATTATGTATGTATGTGTGTTTGTACATCAAAAACAACATTACTACCTACCAAACATATTTCCTTCTAAACGTTATCGATCTCTAGAGCAATTTGTGTTATATACATAAATATCCCTCGTATATATAAATAAACTTAAGGATTATTAGACTAAAAGTGGCTATACATTAGGGTGTATCGTACTTTAAAAATTTTTAATTTTAAAAATGCTGGGATAGGAATTTAAAAAAAAATACTAATTTTTGGTGTTTAATAAAAAATTTGTTATGCTCTAAAACTTTGTGGGGCATTTTTTTTTGTCTATCTCTAACTATATATGAAGATTACGTTGCGTTTAAATATGTTGGTGCAATCCAAAATGGCGTCCGATCGGATTAAAATATTTACACGTAATTTATATTACTAAAAGAAAACTTTTCCCATCCACCACGAAATCACACAATTTTTAAAATAGGTTGCACCCTATATTATACATGTTTGAAATTTTGTTTTGATTAAAAATACATTCTAATGTATTATTTATAGTTCCATCAACAAGTATCGACCCTTTATGTGCTATAAGGATTTTGTTCCGGCGGAACTTTTCATTTCTCATACAGGATTTTATCTTTTTAGAAGGAGGGGCGTCTCAAAATTTATTATTATTTCTTGGAAAACAGTAAAAGCATTTTCGTTTGGTAGAAAAATTGTTTATGAATAATAAATAGATAACATTACAGAATTTCTATAGAAGGTAAATACTATCTATACTTTTAACTGGAAAAGGATTTTTCTAGAGGCTCTTTTGTTTTGTTTTGCTTAAATGCCAAAGTAATATTATGTATTTATATATTTCCGTTATATATTAATCTTTATTTAATAATATAATAAAATGTATATTTACATAGATACCTGGATAAATATGTATGAAAAATATGATTCTTTTAATTATAATATAACAGGGTAATAACCCTTTGTGCTCCGTAATTATTTTAATATGTTGTGCCATGAACTCTTTAATTTCTGTTTTTTATTCCTATTATTTATTCCTGTTTACAAAATACGTGATAAGCTTACAACATATTATTCAGGTTTTGTTATATTTTTAATCTTAAAGCTCTCTTTATGTTTTGAAACAATCTCCTGGATGAATATTGTTATGTCGACTTGTGGTCAGCATAGGTGTTTAAAAGGGGTAACTCTGAAATATATCAATGATGTTTAGCAAATAAAAAAAAATTATGAAAGCTCTACAAATTTAATTTTAATTTTTAAAAGATAAAATAAAAATAAAAACATTTTAAATTTGTTTTCATTAATTCCACAGATTATGAACTAAATTTTCATAATCTCTTTATTCTTTTTCAGAAAACCATTTGATTTAGAAATTATTCAGGTATAAAGACGGAAAATGTATTCAAAAATTTCAGCCGTAAAATGGAAATTTTTTTCTATATAACTTCTTATTCAACAACAATCTATGTATATGGCCAAACAATTGTAAAACAAAATATTTTCAACTTAGCTGTAATATCGGCATTAATTTATAATACAACTGTGAAGAGTCACTCTTAAACGAAAAGATCAAAATGGATCACTTTATTTAAAAAGACAGGTTACACTTGTAGTGGATAGTGTAAGGAGAGTGTGGGTGCCTTAGAGCGTCCGAAATCCTTAGGTCTCCATTAGATGGTCCCATTAGACATTAGACTATCTAGAAGATCATATCTTAGGATGATTGACCAAGGTACATCATGGATTTCCGACAAATTCTCTTTCCCGATACAGCTAGGCAGTCACATAGTCAATGCTCAGCTGTTTCTGGCAGTTCCTTGCACAATATGCATTATACATTTTGTCCATGTATGTAATTAAAATTTCCTTTCAACTTAAAACGTCTTATTATGTTCCATGCAGCCAGTTTTTTAAATTTTTATTCATAGCAAATTGTACGCATTTGTGCATGAAATAGAATACAACCTACTATACTACGGTTTTAAAGTTTAATTTAAACAATCTCCCTTCATATCAAATACCTAGAGATTTGTAATAATGATATAGGCTGGAGTGAAACGTATGCTGTTTAAAGTGGAATTCGAACTACCCACGTCCATTTTAAATACATAAGGGACCAATTCCCCAAATGTACTCGCTCTATTACAAATTTCGATTCAATTAAAAATATTTGAGAAATAATTGTCTAGAGCTAGACCGTAACCAACGTCTTTCAATTTTATGACAAAAATCATCATCTATAAAGTGTACCAAATGTTCATTTAGATTAAAAAATTCAAGAGAAAAATAATTCGAAACCAAAAACTAATAAAAATTTACCACCACACTAAATTGAATTATTCTTCTTAATTTCATGCATCTTTTAATAGGTATTTTTGCGCGTGTACCAACCATTTTTTATATTTTAGGAGTATTATAATTTCTGTTAAATGTTTCTTCCTTATTTTCCATAAGGATCTATAACTTACTTGGTTAATTTTTTAAGTATCCAATTAGTGCCTATATATACCGTAATTATATCGCATAAAATGTCTGCCAAATCTTAAACAGTTTTCGGAATGAATAGAACAAAAACATGAAACAAGAAAAACTCATCTAAACTTTATTTCATATCTTCACTTAGATCGCACAGTAGATGTTTGTTTGATATTTTAATCAGAAAAGTTAAAAATAAAAAATATTTTTGTAACAATGCGGCAAAAAATACCAAACCTCTGTTAAACGAAGCTGTAGGTATATTATGTGGATCGTGGTGATGAAAAAAAGGGATATTTGGTAGAATGCATCATTGGAGTGGAAAAAGTAGTTGTCTTTTGGCGAAAGAAGTAATGTGACAATTTGATATGTTTTACAAAGTAGTAGAGCATGAAAAAAATCTTTCATAATTATGAGTGCCAATTTTTGCTATATTTTATTGTAATTAAAACATTTTGTTATTTTCTAATACTTATTTGAAGCTTACGATGATTAAATTTATTTTCGCGAATAAAATGACGGTGCCATTTTTTTCATGATTGGATATTTGATTGGTTAAAAATTTCGTCCAATTATGTTCAAACTATTTCACGTTATTTTTGTTTCCAAAATATGACTATT
>JANSTT010001608.1:18174-34171 GCA_026745375.1 Platyura marginata
CTATTATTTGAATATTTGAAATAATAGAAATGAAATATGTTGCGGGTGCACTCGCCATTTCATGCCATTAAACGTGGTTTGGTTCGGTTTTATTTTATTGTAATACACCTGGAATGCATTTATTTGCTATAAAATAAAATGATTTTGTAGCATGATAACCGCATACAAACATTAAATTTGCCACAGTATAACCAGGAAATAAAAAATAGTGGAAAAAATTATTATGAATTTCTCCAGCAGCAATATACTCGTACATACCTGCCTGGCATTGTGTACGGTTTAATGCTGATTTTCTGCATGTAATTATTCACATGGAAATTATCCATTAATTATACATTTTCATTAAAATATATTATAATTTGTCGGGTTGTCGTACCGCAATGTAAAGTGTACTTATACAATTTGTTCAAAACTTTTTATGTTATTGTCGTTTGCCGGGGGTAATCAATGGTCGCTTCCATATACCATATATAGCATTATATGAATTAGTGAATGTATACCTGCCTATGCCTATGTATATACAGAACATATATGTGTGTTGTTGTTATGAGTATGTATTACCTATGTGAATTTAATTATTTTTTATTGCTTTAGGTAAGTATTAATAAAACTTAGAACTTAGAATAATAATAACAATCAATGACGTGGCAATAGAATAAATATCTATATACTCCCTCAAATCTTCTATCCCCTAAATATAATGTATATTCACACAATTGATAATAATCATTTTACCATAACTCTATATATGCACGTAATATTTATGGATAATTTTTACTAGGTTATAAAAAAAATTCCAATAAATAATGAATCCTTCAAATAATAATAATAAAAAGGCAATACGAAAAGCTCGATAAATATACGAAAGCTTTGCATTAAGTTCTTTTTTTCTCGTCGTCATTTAGGAATATATTTTCCTACAAAGAGTTTTATCGAATTACATAATTCTATAATGAACTGGCTGTTGCGATAAAGAAGGGAAATTGAATTAAATTTTGGCACGCACAGTAATACAAATTTTGGTATATATTTTCCGACACAATCTTTGAAGCTGCTTTTTTAACTTATATTTAATACCTCCCCATATAGATTGAATCTGTTTTGAAGGGAATGTCTGTACACTGTGCGTTCATAATGTATTAATAGGGCTATGGAAGAGTGTTTTTATTTCGTAAATGACTTGATTGAATGATAGAGAGTGCGTTAAACTGTTTATCGAATAAGATTTTTTTTTTTTTAGGAAATTTGTTTCGGCTGTGATTTTAAAGTATTTTATTGAAAAATGATAATTTAGATTAGGTTTACATTTAATTTAAAAAAATAATGTCCAGGAATAATGTTAAGCCGTTTGGTATTGGAACAAATTTTGTTTATTTTAAAGAGCCCTATTTAATTTAATGAATAACATTGAAGGCCTAACAATGAAAGTTACGTTTTATGTAAAATTTTGTACACATAAACCTACCTACTTTCTAAATTGACAAAAATAACAAACATTTTCCAATTTTCTTACTTCTATACCTTATGTGTACCGCCAACAATTGAAATGTTCAATGATTTTCATTATTTTCTTTCTATGAAAAATGCTTTTCCTTGAACATACCTACAATTACTTCTCACTCTAAAGTTGGCATATTTTAATGGCATTTTTTAAATTAGTACCCAGGACATATATATGTATGTATCTATATACATATGTATGTCGATTGCCGATTCAATTCATAGTAACAAGTCCATATCTCATTCCACAGTAAACACCCTTAAGAATAATTTATTCCTCAATGGTCTATGAACCTTTCGTACTTTGTATATAATCATACAATATGTACTTGTACAATTGTACATAGGTACTCGTATTTAAATAAATGTTTTTAAGAGTTTGCTCATAAAGTGAATTTTTTTAATTTAATTTAATTTAAATAGCAGGCATTTCTTAAAGAATGACTTTGATAGGAACGATAATTACATGTTAATGTAATAAATTTAATTTCGAGATTTTTAATTAATAAGATTTTCTGATCTTTTTTAAAAATATTGATACGCTAAATTATCACATGCCTACATAGTACAAATTAATACGAATCCTTGAGCAGAGAAAAAAAAACTCAAAGCTCTGATTACTCATATGTAGTTTAGTGATTTATTCTTCTATTTCAGATTTACTTTCCATACGATAATGTGCGAGAATTTCATACGAATGTATTATACAAAGTTATGTTAATCTACATGCCTTTTAATTTCAATTTTAAAAATCTCTCCAAAGCTAAAAGGATTACAGCCTATTTCGGAAATTATTCATTCAAAACCAAACACCGTATAAGAACGGAAATTCTCATAATATGTAAAGTACTGATACGGACTACCCCAACTTATTCGAGTGGAAAAATGTAAATTATACTAAATTCATTATAAAGAATGTTCTAATAAAGCAACAATTTCAATCAAAGGAAACAATTTTTTTTGCAAATATTACTAGTTAAGACTGAGCGAGCGTATACAAAACAGTTGGTTATAATAACAAAATTAAATTGTATAATGGCAAAAATTAGTTAAATATGTACATTTCTGATGTTGGCCCCTATGTATACGATGTTATTTTGGTATTATTTACCAAACAATTATTTTAATTATTTATTCTCGATACATTAAAATGATTCCATTGGTTAAATAATATAGAAAAGTATTTCTTTTGAAGAAATGAACTTAATATTTAACATAAAATGACTAGAAGAATTTTTCAATTTTCCATTTTTATCATAGGTACTGGAAATAAATATTTTGCAGTAATAACTCATTAACTAATATTTTACTACTTCTGAGATATGTAAGTGATTTTGTATCATTTTTTTTAGATATGAACGGTGAACATAGATAGATGTGTCATACTATAGTTACCAAATGAAAAATTCTGGATGGATACTTTTTATAATTTTGTCTAAGTAGATAATTAATATAGCATATCGTGGTAATTTCAACTCTGGCTGCTATATTACCTAAATTGTACGATCCACCCAAAAACTATTCTTCTATTGATTTTACATTTTATTAAGCACCTCAATTTTCAAATATATAATAAACACATATAAATTACGCTCCCGTATGACAAATTAAAACCACTAACTAACCTACATATTTGTACATATTACCAATATATTTATATATATATATATATATGTAAATATTCTAAATGTGTTTGTTCACACACCTATGACTAGTTTTATCAATATATAATTAAATTTACGGTTCGATTGTGTATTATGATAAAACCTCTAATTTATTTTATTATGCGACACTATTTTGCGGCAAAATTATTGTTTTATTACCGCTCTGAATTACCTGTGATTAAATCATATTATAACAACATAGGGGTATGTATTTGGTTACCCACCTGACTCAGCATTCTTACTAATGTCATTAAAGGAAATCATTTTGTTTTAGTCAACTGCTGTTTGTTATTTCTATATAGAAGTACTTAAGTACATAAGTACTGATAATGACAGATTATGTAAATTATGTAGGTATTTCAAAATTATATACACCAAACAACCGAAAATCCTGCAGATATAAGTGTTAATTATATCTCTTCCAATTTTCTTAAAATCAACCAAAAATTATAATAACTGGGATTGTAGTAAAAAATTTAATTCATACCATCAGGGACAACAATCGTTATTGTTAATTGCAATTTTCTAACTGATATTGTGATCGTATGGATCACTTAAACAACATTTTGCTTCCATACTATTTACATATATGAAATATAAAAGGGAAGCGTTGGTTTCATGTAGACATTTTCAAAATTTTGGTTATGGTTATGGTTTGTGAGAAGAGGTCTAAAGTGGAAAGAAAGAAAAAAAACTAATTCCACCAAAAATGTTTTCACAAATAACACTGGTTTGGACATTTTCTTTTCCGAGAATTTGAACCCACATCGTTGTACAGAGCAACAACCATTAGTGTATTATATACGTATAATTATCTCACATTTAATTGATTTCTTTTATCATAATGAGTATTGTTAGGTAATTGATAATTCCAGCAAAAACCAACAAAAAATATTTTTCTTTACAAATTTAATTAAATTTTACTTTGAAAGAATTTTTCCAAAAATGAAGTCATCAACAATATGGTCAAGATGTTCCGAAGTATATTCGTTCTCTCCTCTTAGAAAAATCGTTGAGGCATATGCGTACGCTACTGCTTATTGCTTGACCAACAAAGCCAAATTGAAATAACATAAAGTAAAATTATACGATGTTAATCCAATTTTTTCAACTTTTTTTTTGTCTCTAATCCTTGGTTGGATTGGTTTACGGAACAGATTAATTTTGAATGTTTGTCGCTAAAGATTATTATCGCCCATTCGTTTATTTATAGTTTTAATTAAACATGTATTGTAGGTATGTAGAATTTGATCTCGTAGACATTCAGAAGTAAATATAGTCACACGACTAGGATAGGCTAATCTTTATTTTATATATTATATAGCCACAAATATAAACGTTTTACAAATAAATTATTTTACACATCTAACTTATGTTCAATCTCAAAAACGATAAATGGGAATGTTTTCATATTACAGAAATTTCGCATTAATAATAAATTCTAAACAAGTAGACGAAACCATTTAATATTCAATTCAAATGGAACAAATCTACATCCCAAATATAAATTTTTAGCAGAAAGAGTGGGAACCATTTCATTATTTAATTATTCAATATTTTTTGGCTAATTAACTAACATTTAATATAGATGGGGTTTAAGAACAACATAAATTTATACATTTATTTGACTTTTTATTTATTTTTTTTTTTAATTTAAATTTACGCTCAGATAACAGAGATAAAATAATTTTAATCTTTAACAATTTTTTAAAAACTTACAAATCTCAAAGTTACGGTTTATTCTATAAAACGCTTGTTGAAATTAATCTTGACTTGACAATATTTAAACCTGTCTGAATAAATGACATCTTTTGGTCATATAAAATGTAAATTGTTTTTTAAAAGTCCCCTTTAAAGAAAATACCCGTCTTATGTATCCCTTAACAACTTGATTTTTTCTTAAATCCATCCAAAAACACAGTGTTTAGTAGACAAATAAAACATTGTCTATCTGTTTTTGCAATAATTCTTAATAAATATTTTTGAAAATCATTCAATAAGAAAAAATGTTTTCGGAATTCAAATAGATTTTACAAATCATTCATTTGATTCACACGTTCCCATATAGTGCTTGGTAAAAAATGTCTACCCTCTGCCGTCGCGAATTATTTACGCTTGGCTACTGAATCCAGCTATGTTGAAATTAATAGCCCTAAAGCTAAAGCTTTGAAATGGAAAAAATTAACAAACTTTAAAAATAATGATAAAACTACAACAACAAATATATATGGGCGTATAGGGGTGTTATATTAGGAACCAAATTCATTAGATGTCCGAAAGTGTACCGTTGTCTAAGTTTTATTTATTGAAAATGTTCGGTCACTAAAATGATTGTAACTTTTGCAAAGGTTAACAGATTTTCACCTTCTTAAGCTCAAAAGAAAGACAATCGTTCAAACTATACTTACTTAAGGCTTAAAAAGCCTTTTGAAAAAGTTCTGCGATTTTGTTTTTTTTTTTTGGGTCAAAATGGATTATCCCAATTCACGCGATAGAGAATTTTCTACAGATTACACACATTTCATATTTTTTTCGGATGAGCCGATTAGCCGAAATCTGCGTTATTTGATTACTTTTTTCATTTCCGTAAAATTGTATTAAAACCTACAAAAAATATATGTAGCTGAAAAGTTTAAATATGTAATATACTTTTTTGTCTTCTTTAAAAAAAAAAAATCATTGAAAATAAAGAAATTTCTTTTCCGTCAAACGTAAAAGTCCCCTTAACAGCAATAAAAATATGTGGTCTCGGTACAAGTAAATAATTAATCAACACGCTCCTAACAATTTATTTCTCACAATACTCGCAGAATCTTCACTCGCTATATTTTATTTAGCCGCATCTATTGTCTCATTATTGAAAAATAATTCTTCAGTTGAAGGGAAATTTGAAATTAGTAATTTTTCAAATTTTCTTTATTCTTATATTTATATACGTTAAGAACATTTTTTTGATTGTTTTATCATATTCTTAATCATCAATTACAGCACATTAATCATAAAGCTTTATCGTTATGATTTTGTAGAAATTTAACGAATATTTTCTATATAATCTGTTCAAACCTCAAAATCAAAATCAAATATTTGTTTATCTTTGTGAATACATTCGGAACAAAACTCACAAACAAATTTAATTAAATCCGGAAATTCTGGATAAAATCCTAAAACAACGAATGTTTGTTGTGTCATATTTATATTCACACATTACTTAACATGCTGAGCACAATAATTTATCATATCACAATTTAAACTTTGATATTGGAGTGGTAGAATGTAATTAATAAACGAGTTACATTTGGTGTTTTATGTTTACATTTACATAGTTATGTGATAAAATTTATTTTGACATTTTTTTCTGATGCACTCCCTATTTAAAAAAAAAAAATAGAAGGTATTTTTATCCATAGATGATCCTTAAATTCCAAATATTGCATAGTTAATTATTGATCAATTCAAATCACCATTTTGTGTTTAATTATTTTTAATAGATTTACACAAAAAAAAACCATGTGCTGCAAAAGGAGCACTAAACTCTGGCACTAACTAATAATACCAAACACGATCCAATTACAGTCGCGTCAATTTGCAGACTGACGGCTGCTGCTTCAACCTGATTCATTGTTTAACAGAAATGCATAAAATATTGTTTGGCGGTCAACATTGATACGCATGCGTCAACATAAAAATACTCTATATCGTGTACATACACCTTTCTTAACATTTTCCATTTTCTACATTTTCTTTTACCAAAAAAATAAAATGTTCTCTCCGTACTAAAATTGGCAATTTCCTTATTTCCACAATTCGTCCTTGCTGGCATTGCTTTTGATGCGCTATTTGTCCTACATCTATAGCATGGCCCGCGCCGCGGCATAAAATGTTGCTAGTTCGTCGTAAGTATTGAGGCACATTCTTTATTGTTGTAGTCACATTATGGGTTAAATGTTGTGAACTGGTTGTAGAAAAAAAAACGACAACAGAATGGGTGGTGTGTATGAGCTTATATGGAATTCAAGCCTCTGAGCTGCTCTATATAATATTTACATACAAAATTTTGTTAGTCTATACCTCTATACATATATTTATACATATATTTATACATAGGAGAATATACAACAGGTGATTTTGTAATTTATATTTTATAGTAATTTTGAATTGGCTAGGTATGTACTTCAAACTTCAGTGTGGGAGTTGGTGTTTATAGAAGTTTCTGATTTATTTGGAATTTATTTGCTATTTGTGTATAATATGAGTAATGGGTGTAAGGCGAGAATTGCACACTAGTAACTACCTACTTGATAGAATGGCATTTTCCCAATAAATCAGATTTATCGTAAGGTGGGTAGTTTTGGAGTTTCTGTAATTTAACGAACTGTGATTTGATGCTTTAATGGACAAAAGCCGTTTCGAATTTCGTTAACTTTTTTGATATTACGAAAGAAAAAAAGAAAGTTTAACGACACCCATTGAACATATTCTTAATGTTCATCCCCTATTATTATCATTATTATCACTGTTTGAATCTAAAATATTATCGTATAAGTGTAGCATCAAAGAGTATTATTTATAACTTTGGTACGGAGTTTTTAACGCCCCTTAATATTTACCGTAGAAAACAAATTAACACCATTGTCGTAAAATTTTATGTCGAATGATACATGTTCGTACCTGAACAAGATTCCAGCCAAACGGTAAGGCTGAACCTAGAGTAAAGTCTTTATTGTGTTTGGAAAAAATCGAATAAGGGAAATGGAGTTATTGTATCTACTTTATTTTTATATAAACAATTAATTCATTTACTCAAAATATTTTCATTAATGGACCAAAAAGTTCTATGTTCTACCGTTATAGCACTACAATCGATTTTATAACATTTCTGGGGTTTTTAGTCATAGTTTATATATATTTACATAATTTCAGCTCATCTTACAAACTAAGTCAGATTGGTAATATCAAAAGAAAAAAAACAACAACAATTTTTTATATATTATTCTTTCAATTATATATAATAAAATCGTTAACCAACATTTGTCATAATTTAAATCAGTTGGCAGAATTTTACATATTATTATTCCTTTAATTTAACCTAGTTGGCACCATTGAGAATTTCAATTAGCTTGGTCTAAGATAAGAAATTTTCACCAAAACAAAATCTTCTAGTGTCTTTGAAAATTGGACATATTCCAATAAAATGTTTAACATTGTCTTCTTCGCCTAAGTAGCATGATGTGCAATTTCCAATAGAGCTGAGTTTAAATTATAAAGTCCTCCCCTACCAAAAAAGATTAGTCGGGATCATGTACATTAGAAGTACGTAGAAAAAACCATCGTGAAAGTAATCTTGAGCGTATAAATTACCACCAGACCACCATATAAATGAATGAATGAATGAATGAACCAATGAATAAAATGTTAAAATTTCTTTATGGAATGCAAAACTGAATTATATGAGTAAAAGCTGAAAATCTATGTACAATGTACATATGTAGGTAAATTTAAAAATAACAATCATCACCATTTCTCTATAAGGATGAACATAATGAGTTTGAATCTTATTCAAAATAAGTTTTTCCTTAGATTTTGTTTTATTTAAAACGCCCCCTAGTGAAGGTACATTTTGGTTGGAAATTTTTTTGTTAATTTAAAAAATGTTTTTCACTAAATATTTACTTACCATAAACCTGCATAATGTAAATTATATAGTAGGTGTATCACCACATAAAGCTTAACTAAAAAAGCTTTATTAAGCTTTACAGCAAAAATACTTATGTTCATAGAATGGAAATTGCTATTTTCATTGTGAATAAATAGCGCGTATTGTTCAAGTGAAAAACACAGTCAAAGTTTTCCTTGTTACATACGTGCTTAGTTAATGTTTATCATTCAAAGCTTTTAAATATCCTAGCCATATTTTGAAATCTCCAAAGTGTGTGGAATGTATTCTAACGAAAAATTCGTTTCTATAATACAGCTGTATAAAAAAGCTTAAGAGCTTTTTCTATGTAATACATATGTTAACATAGAACAGTCATATATGTAGTTGAGGATTTTCTTTCTAATGTCATTACGGTTATATTTTATTTTTGGTGTTAAGCTCTGCAAGAAGAAAACAAAGAACTTACTCAAACTTAGCAGAACACAGTGTAGAACGGCAGTAGGCATCTTCACTGGTCACTGTCTTACGGGAGAGCATGTATGTAGGATCGGGCTGACTCCGACTGACCTGTGTAGGCACTGCCAAGAACCCGGAATGAAAGAAACACTAGAACATCTCCTCTGCTCCTGCTCCGCCCTTGCACAGACACAGAACTTTAGGAGACTACTTTCTATACAATCTGAGAGCGGCCTCGACCTGTAACATGAGGAGCCTCATAAAATTCGCAGTGGAGACAGGTGTACTCGAACTCGAGGAGTACAATCACCAAATCGTTACCGTAGCAGGGGCAACATAAGCAAATGCAAGTAGTAACGCTATGGACCCTAGATGGTCTCTGCGAGGCGCAAAGATCGTCACCACTAACTAAGCTCTGCAATATAATTAATGTTGAGTATTGCTAGTCTATTTAGTCATTCCAGTTTTACACTCACAGGAATGGTTAAAATTCGAAGCACAATCACTATATTGGGAAATATGTTAACGAATCCCATATCGATAATTTCTTTAGGTAATTCTAAAGGTTACGTTCTTAGTTTAAAATTGGATTTGTAAACACGCTTCAGAGCAGTATTAGTTCTTCTACAATTTCGTCACTTATTTCATTTTTATATTTCTCTAGCAACTCGTTCCTTACTCCTTCCTCCCCCCATCTGATAAGCCCTGCCCACAGTTCAAGGGTCGCATGTAATTTCCCTTCTGTAATCACTTACATATTTAATTGTGTCATCGTAGAGGTGTATACTATTAATAAATTGGACTATATTTTGGAAGTCATTTTCCTAGATTTCTGTGGGAATTATTGTATATACTCGTGGATTCTTTTGTGTAAATTTTTGAATTCCTGACTCTATTGATGTTTCCCATACATGTTTATTGTATCTGGTCGCATTCCGATATTAGCTTTAATTTTAGTTTAAAAAAAATCAATGTTGTCTGATCCCTGGATGGCTGTCTGATTATAAAATATGATTAAGCTAAGTCCTGTCAATATTTTAAGTCCTATTGATTTTTTCCTAAACCTATAGATAGGTCCATAGTAGTATTCGATTAGTACACATATTTGATATCCTTGTTCTAATTTGTCACTTCTATATAATACGTGCGACAAATTCTACAGTTCAGACTGAATTATCGGATCTTAAACTATCTATAATACCAAAAACCTCTCTCAAATTTAAGGTGACTACTTTTGTGTTGAATCCTAGTACTTCAGTGATGCTTAAATGGTCTATAATACATTTCATATGTCTTATGGCTAGCTCCTATTGTCCTGTTGTATGCTCAGAAGGGATGCCCAGTATATCTTAAAATATGTAATCGGTTTTTTTGTTAAAAAGGCATAAAAATTTAAAAAAAATGTTCAGTAACTATGTTCAGAAATCCATATACCCCAATTATAACAATTCACACCTTTTCGGGATTATGAAATATACTATAGGTGTAATCTATACCTACACATTTCCTATGGAGTAAATGCCTAATATTTTAAAAAAAAAAACAATTCAGAAAAATATCTAATTACAAATTTAGAATAAATTTTAAGCTTAAATAATTATTTAAGCTAACTTCTTTAAGTACATAGTAATACATATGTAGATGTAGATGTTTCAAAAGATGAATATTCTTCTATATGATGTGATGGGTCTATGTTCCGTCGCAAATAAATATGTAACATGAAATCATCATACATAGAAGTAGTAACCAAGTGACTTCCTTTTTTTTATCTTCTTACATAATCATTCCTTCACCGAATAATGATTTATGGTTTTTAGTAAATAAACATTTTTTTTACATACCTACCATTTATAATGAATAAGAAGAAGAAGAAGATAAAAAAAAAGTGCCCTATCAAGATCTCATCAGTTTGCGGTCGACTAGTTATTTCTATATTTAAGCGTTCCCGATATCTGTATGTACATATATATGATTTTACGTACATACATACATACGTATAGTACATACATTGAGGACATATTTTGATATATCAACAGAGACGGAAAAATATTCTTTTTACTGTCAATCGTTTTGCAATAAATGCAAAAGAAAATAAAATCTCGATACATTAGATATTTACATTTGAAATAATATTTTTCCTTTGAAAGTCCTGAGCAGCTGATACGATACAAATACATAAATCAAACAAAAATCCATTTTATATACATTTATTTTATATACATATATACGATCATTTTTTTTTTTAGATTTATTTATTTATTTAACAAACATTTTTTTAAAAATGAAACAAAATCGGTTTTCATTACAATTTATACAAATTTACAACATTTATCAGAAATTTTCTTGTTAATTCTTTTTTTTATGCTTTAAATTTTATTGCTAGTTTGTACCTAATTTTAAGATGTCTTGTTTTTCTTTTCCTTTTTTGTTGTGTATACAATACATAAACGTGTAATTATAACAACTTTTCTTAATTTCATATTTACAAAGAAATAATATTTTTTCGAAATTATTTGTTACTCTTTTTTAAACTAATTGTGAATTTTGCTTAGCTTAAAAAGTCTTTTAATTATGAATAAATACCTTACTGTAAACTGTACGTGCACAAACGATTTTTTTTTTCTGCAAACATTTTTCTATCTGGTTTTTGTTTTCAATTATACACCAAAAAAAAGAGTTCAACATAACCAACAAAAAAAGATTCCCATGAACAATTTAATCAAGTCGACTTTCATGGGAAAAGTTTATGTTTTTATTTTTATTTTTTTTTTTCCTTTGCGTTTTCAATTGAGAAATTTTCTTGTTCCCCACAGGAATAAACTTTTTATTAGCATTCATCGTCGGTGATAGTATAGCTAACTCTAAAATCACTGAGCGGTGTAGCATGTGCAGTTGATGGTGTTAAAAGTGGAGCTCCCTGCAGTGAAATGGCTAATGGAAGTGCAGACGGGGCACATAAGCTTGCGGCACCTCGTCCCTCAGTTACTGAACGATATCTCGGTGGACGACCAGATCTAAAATTGATATAAATTTTAATTATTTTTACTTAATCTATTTGGTAGAAAAGACTGGGGCACAATTGGCCACTCGAGTTTTTTTTTTAGTGAGCTGGTCTAATAATTATATTTTGTTTGTGCATTAAATACAGCTCTTAACCTCAGGCTAACCTTTAGATATTGTAATGGTGCGAATTGTCTCAGGGTAAAGACGAATGTGTGAATCCCCAAAAAAGAGCTAATTCGTTTTTTATATAATTTTTTTCATCTGAAAACTACCAATAAATTAAAATTTTAAAAAATTCTATTATTTATTTCAAAGAAAAGCCTGTGAAGTTCTATCTTATAATCAAACAAAGTTTGCGATATTTGGACTAAAAAAAATTAGATTTTAGAGCTCGCTAATGTTAATATGACCCAGTCTCTCCTACTATGTATTATTAAACGGTGAATTTCTTTCTCTATATTGAGATAGGTAGGTAAATGCTTGTTCCATAAAATTTGTTCTTTAATTTATGCTGTTATATATACATTTGGCAAATTTTCCCACTTACAACATAATATTTTTCGGTTTGGAAGTTTTTCTATACAAATAAGAATTTCCGGAAAAAGTTTGAAAAACAATAATTCAAGCTTTATTATAAAATTTAAAAATTTAAACTACGCAAAATAATGAATTTTCGTTTTGCAAAGAAATGTCAAAGTTTTATTTTAATTAACGTTTTTGCCTCTTTTAATGGTAGGTGCATAGACAATGCATATGTGTGTGTGACCTCAAAGAAACAATAAAAAATCATGTTTTCGCATGGAAGATACTAAACAACTAAATCGCATTGGTACGGCAAGGATTTCTCAATAAAATGTTAATAAAATTAAAAATACATACACTCAGTCAAAAAAATTATCGTACAGATGAAATTTGTATTTAAATTCCATGATATTAATCTCAAATCAAACTTTGTTAATAAAATAGCAATTGGCTCGGACATTAATCCCATTGACCAGTATAAAATCTGTAAAAGGATTTTTGTTAACAGAATAGACGAATATTTCACAAGAGGTGACGAAAAATTTGGTAGATATGTTCAGGCGAATGGAAGCAACCGAAAGGATACCATGACTTTTTGTGCGTTAAAAATGAAACAAAATTATTATTAGAACTATAGAACTAATTTATAGAAAACAAATTCATTGATTTGAGATTAATATTACACAATTTAAATAAAAATTTCAGGTGTACGATCACTTTCTTGTTTGTATGTACATGTACAATGTACATAGAACTGAGAAATGGATAAATAATTAGCGTTAAGTTAAAAACTGAATTTATCAGTTTAGCTGAGATAAAATTCTAAATAAAATATCAGCCTAAATTTGGCATCCCTTGTGAAACGATACTGGAAAGGATGTTTGTAAATAAAATATGATGAAATAATGGATAACAGCCGTTTCGATATTATTACAGGCAAAAAATCGTTAAGCAAATTCAGAATTTATACAAGATATGGCATCCAATGTGGAGTTACAACAGCGAATTAGCAATCTAAACAGTTATTTTCGCTATTTTTCAATCGAATTTTCTGTTAGGAATTGTACTACAAAAAAATTAGAAATTTTAAATTTTTTTTTATTTTAACATACCTTTCACAGTTGCATTTAAGCAAACGTATAAAGGCAGCCCGAAATGTTTTATTAAATATCGTATATATAATTGGATTTATTGTCGACGATACATAACCCAACCATAGGCATATGTCGACTACATGATGTGGCACATAGCAATCCGGGCAGGCAGCAAAAATTATGTTCAGTATGAAAAACGGTGACCAACATAGAACAAATGTGAAGAAAACTAATCCAAGAACCTAAATTTGAAAATGTTACATACAATTGAATTAATTTCTATGTTAAACAACGTAATTTACACTACTGGTTATACCTTGGACGCTTTTTGTTCTGTTGCAACTGCATTTGCCGACAAACTTGGTCGTTTGTTACGATTGTTTAGAAACCTAAAATTAGATTTTAGTTGGTCAGATTGCCTTTACAAATTATACAACATACAAGCGACTAAACACTAAAACTTGTTATGGAAGATTGTGTCAAAGCATTTTGAAAGTTATTGGAATACATTGAAAGTTTTCGCTCAATTTCTTAATAACTTTAAAATTTAATTGTGTTCTGTGTTCATACCTTAAATTTAAATTCAATGACGGTGGCGTAACATTGTTGAAATGGAATTTTAAAGTTTTCAGTTTACATCGTCTTGTTTCTCGGGCAATGTTTGTTGGTGTTTGGGTACCTTGATCACATGTTTGTATAGTTACTCTGGACGAATTTCGTGAGCTGCCATTACTGAAACCAAGATGTGGTTGAGATGAACATATTCTAGTAATTGTACGTCTTCTGAAATTGAATAATTTCTATCGTTTGCTATTAGGATTTATTTTCATGTTGTTTGTGTGACAAAAGCATAATCAATACTAGCGTATGTGTTTTTGTGTTGTTTAAAGTATAATAAATTAAACAGTAATAATTAAAATATAACTCAAATGTTTCTCAAAAAATCACCCAAATTATGTAGGATAGACTGGGGTACATTCGCAGACTTTGTGTACTCTTTCGATGTACAAACTGAACAGTCATATTTAGTGTGAATTCTAGTAAACCATTTATCTGTCCCAGTCTACCCTACCTAATATTATATTAAATAGTTAATAGTTACTACGAGAAGATATAATTTCAGAAGTGAGATTCGGTTAATTTCAGATTAAAGATTATTCGTTCTGTTATATAAAAAAAGGCAAACCAAAAATTATATACTTTTCACCTGTCCCTGCGGGCTTTTTAGAATATAAACTCTCTCTATCTCTCTCTCTCTCAAGTATTTTTAAAAAGATTTTCCTCTATGTAAATATGTACATAATTATGGTGGCTTCGGATAATCAAAGTTAAGCGGCTCGTAATCGCAATTCTATTCTGACTTTTAATGGAAGTTGGTGTAATTTTCCATGGGCAAGGAATAGTTTTAGTGAACCTATATAATGAAATGAGATGGCTGTTCAGTTAAAACTATAAAGAGGGGATATTTGTATCTTAGCATAGATTATTTTGAGAGCACTGTAAGGCTGTATCTATATATAGGTAGTTGAAATCCTGCCACCTGTGTCATTCTGCCTTTTCATTTGTAATTGTGCATAATCATAATTGACCCATTCTATCTACTAAAATATGTATTTGGTGATACCTAAAAATACTACAGTCAAATAATGAGTTTCCCTTCATCAACTTTTGATTACCCAACTTCTAGGCACTTAGATTAATTGCACAATGTTACGTATGGCTGCATGTATATTATTTATATCACCAGTAAGGATCTACTCGTACTCTATTTTCACTAGACTACATTTGTTCAACTATCTAAAGATTGTCTTAATACAGATTTCCATGTTGATCAGATGTGCTTAATCGTACAAATTGGTTATTTATTTTCCACACAAACAAAAAACTTCCAAAAGTAATAAATTCAGCAATAAAAATAAAACAAAAATAAAGTACTTCCTTAACACAAGCTATCAACACTTTAAAAGCGATTGAAAATGTCAATTCTATACATTAAAAACTTTCCTATTACCCTAAATTAAAGTTTATATATATATATACAGGGTGCGCCATCTAGACAGGGCCTATTGAAATGTTGAATAACTCCGCCATTTTTCAGCCGA